>JAPYZC010002721.1:0-16182 GCA_030522665.1 Ichneumoninae sp. A BG-2022a | reverse complement strand
ACTAGTGTACCAAATTTCAACTCGCTGTCTCAAGCCATTTCCGAGTTATAGTCATTTTAAACGATACAACTCTGTCACATACACACACACATACATCCGAACGCCAGCTAACAATCATATTTCTCGACGTTTTAAACTATTTTAAGTATTCTGACATTAAAATCTCAATTTTTTTTTTACGAAAACAAAGCTTCCTCTATGAGGAAGCAAAACCAATTTCTTTGAAATTGGAAACTTTTTTGATAACTTTTTTTTAATCAATTGTGTATTATAAATAATTATAGTTGATTTACCTTTTCAGGAAACCACGGCGTGACGAAGGGCATCTGGAAGGTGTTGCTGTACGAGTGAAGAGTGTCAAAGGAATCCGGGCTCACGGCCCCCAGCATCGAAAACACCCCTCTGCTGAATTGAGTGCAGACTGGAACAGAAATATGGTAGAAGAGGCAAATTTAATATTGCCATGACAAAGGCTCGTCCTCGTTCATTGTCTCAATATTTCTTCGAGCCGACGATTGTGAATCCCGTTTGATCAGTCGCGATGAAAGGAGACAATGAGCGAACTGTATCTCGAGATCCTCCATCTGTGTCTCACCACTATATTTTCTTATTCTCCGCACATTTTTCAGTCCACCCTTTTTACAAAAGTTTCCCGTTCGCGGAATTTCGCGAGCGCCTCGTACCTCTCCGCGTATGTGGAAAAGTTCACATGCACCAACGCCGGGATTACACGAGTGGGACTGTTGTGACTCGTTACTTCACTATTCAGTGATATAATCGGACTTATCTTCAACGAGCGAGAGAAAAGTGTGTGAAGAGCACATAAGAACGAAAAAGTAGCTTCCAACTTTCATATAGGATAAAAGTGGGGAATATGGCCCGGTCCATATATCATTGATTTACGTGTTAATCGAGGTGGGCCATATTCACCACTTTTACCCTACTGTATGTAAAAATGGAATTACGTGTAAGTACTCACTGCAAGCAAGGAAAATATAGGAGGGATATAGGAAAATATAGGAGGAGTGCAAGGGAAATATGTATTTCCCTGCAATATGTATGTATGTGTAATATGTGGCCAAATTACGTATAATTCTCAAAGATTATTCTTCAAAATATGCCTCGAGCGGTTTCAGTCACGGTCTGATAATCACACGACCGAAGCGAACTTAAAATGTTGCATTATATTTATATAATAGATATTTCTATTAGGACGCTATTTTTATTAAACTTGTCCCGAAAAGAAGAAAAGTTAGAGCTGATCTTCGAAAAAAAAATGTCAACCCTCTGTATACTGCTCTCCATTTCTAAAAACGAAGGCATTTCTAGGTAGTGAAAATGGCTTTCTTTCACAGAAACCTTTTCCAAGAGAAGTGAAACAAAATCGCGTAATAATTCGAGTTAAAGAACGAAACGTGTCAGTGCCAGGAGACTTCTTGATTTTTTACCCCTGGGAGGCGGACGGGTGAAACAAATAAAAAAAATTAGAAAGGATCGAGAAAAAGCAAGCAGGCGAAGAGACGCATAGAGGCAGCTTCTTCTCGAACCCCTAGCCCCCATCCGCAGAGGGTGAAACAGAGGTAGCGAGCTTTTCCGATCCGGAATTTGGAACGCTTCCAGAAACATGATGGACAGTGGTCGAAGCAGGATAGCGCTCGTAATTCCGTAAGGAGCGGAGAAGAAGGGAGAGGAGGTTTCTGACTGCAGAGACAGCACGCGACTGTAACGCGAAAAAAAACGAGATATGACGATGATATTCTTAGCCCTATTTTTCGTCTCTATAGCTTCAAACGTCCCAAATAATTTTTTAAAAATCATATCTGCACTGTAAAAAAAATTTGTTTGAAAATTAATGAACGGTATTGGAAGCTTTTTTAGATAAACTGTTCCTGAAATTTCAAACACATGTGTGTTGTAATCTTAGTAAAATTTGTATTCTTAATGTAAAATTTTAATATCTCGTAAAATTTGTATTCTTAATGAACATTTTTGTAAATTTCAGGCAAAAGGTTTCTAATTTTAATATCTCGTATTTTTATTTTACAATAAAAGTACATTAATGTTCAATTAATGTAAGTAACGTAAGCAAATTTCATTTTCCAGTACATTAAATTTACAATTTATTTTTACAGTGTGCAAAAAAAAAAAGTTCGGACGTGCTGTGAAAAAAATGATTAGTTGGAAGGAATAGTTAATAACGAAAACAATATTTAAAAAATTGATTTTACCAATCATCCATAAGTTCTTGAAATTGTTAATTCTTCCTACGTGTACGTTTATTTGTAAAAGTCTGCTATCCTATGTGCAGACCGGAAATCACACAGAGATCACAAATTGTCGAAACGTTGTGTCAGCCCGTGACCAGCGAGATATGGGATAACAATTTCGCATATCCGTTTCGTACAGAAATTCCAGAGTGAAACATTTTGCTTCCTCATGGAGGAAGCTTTTGAATTAGGGTCACTTAGTTTTAACTCGACTATAACACCGAGTCGTATATCATAGAGTAATAAGTTCATCGGATGTTATAATGGACATACGAACTTTCAGAGTCATCGGAGTCATTGGTGAAGCGAGTGTACCGAAAGGAAGACAAATTGGCACAGCATCGATCATCCTCTCCAGTAAGTTTATTACTCTACCCATTCACTTCCTGCGCTCTTTCATTACGAGTCATTGCAGCTCGTCCAGGCATGGTCCATGGCGATTCGAACGAATCGAATCATCGCTGCTCGCTCGGCATCTTCATCGATTGCTGAATCTCCAGGCTGAGCAGCTGATAGTTGCGGTTGATGCAGACATCGTACCTGGCTATCTATCGGAAGAAGTTACCGGCAACAGTATCCGGAAAGCGGTCGCCGGCCGAAGGTAATGGAATAAAACAACCACTACGTTCTCCACGAGATTTCCCCCTTTTCAAGATTGCGGTTGAACTTACTTAACGTCCCAACGTCCTAACCCACGGCTCCACTCAAATCTGTACTCCGAAATAATTCGGCCCTGCAAAGGAGTCAACAAACTTTTTCGCAATGTCATTTTCTCTTATACTCTTCGTTGACTCAATTTATCCCCCGGTTGGATTCAGTTCACCGCTGCGGAAATCGAGTCGGAGAAACATCGCACACTGTTATCCTATTGCTGTATCGAAAGTTTTGTACAACGGAAAAATAAAAAATAAGATTTTATAGGTATCCCTTATAGTAACCGTGGCACAATCGTTTTAATCAAATATCCCGCTAATGGACTGTGGATCGGGTACCGCAGGCTACAAACTTCGACAAAGTTTCCCCGGCAACATTTAAACTTCTCGAAAGTTTCGATGTAGGGTCAACCCGGGATAACTGTTACAATGGGGTTATTGTATACAGCATTGGTAATCTGTTTTTGTAATAAATGGAGACGCGTGAAAGTTCATTCGTTGCTAAAGTACTGGGGGATAAAGCGGGGCAAAACGGGGTAGACTTAACTTTTTTATGACCCACGAAAAATGTAGAAAAATTGTTCGTTTTGTCAGAAAGTAAAAAAAAAAAAGATCCTACTAATGTTCGAATTACGACTCGTCCAACCGTTGTTTAATTTTCAAGATTTCATCATATTTGAATGGTCTTCCCAAGTGAGATGATAACTATCGGACCCGCACATGGTGTATTGTACAGTATTGCCCAGTCTTTATTAGTGCTCGGAAGACCGTCAATTTCGCCGTTACTATCTAAGTACTGGGAGATAAAGCGAGGCAAAACGGGGTAGACTTAACTTTATTATGACCCACGAAAAATGTATAAAAAGCATTCGTTTTGTCAGAAAGTAGAAAAAAGACCTTACAAATGTTCGAATTACGACTCGTCCAAACTTTGTTTAATTTTCAAGATTTCATCATATTTGAATGATCTTCCCAAGTGAGGTGATAACTATCGGAAGCGAACATGGCGTATTGTACAGTATTGCCCAGTGCTGATTAGTGCTCGGAAGACCGTCAATCTCGCTCTTACTATTTAAGTACTAGGAAATAAAGCGGGGCAAAACGGGGTAGACTTAACTTTTTTGTGATCCACGAAAAATGTATAAAAAGCGTTCGTTTTGTCAGAAAGCAGAAAAAACATCCTGCAAATTTTCGAATTACGACTCGTCCAAACCTTTTTTCATTTTCGAGGTTTCATCATATTTGAATGGTCTTTTCAAGTGAGATGATAACTATCGGAACCGCCCATGGCGTATTGTACAGTATTGCCCAGTGCTTATTAGTGCTCGGAAGACCGTCAATCTCGCTCCAACTATCTACGCCGGCTAAAGAAGGAGCGATATGACGTTTTAGCGTACGAAAGCCAGTACGGAACGAGCGATATGCCGTTTTTCCAGTTACGGCGGAATCCTACCTGGATTGTATTGTGCATAGAGACGACGTATTAAAATTTAATTGTTCCTTTGATCGTGTCAAGGTTATTCGGTGAAGAAAATTTTATAAATTATTCCGCATTGTTCGCTCATAAAAGGAGGAACCAAGCATCAACTTCCAGGATCTCGACGTCATTAAGAATGCTCTACTGTGCTAACCATAGGTGCAACCAACCACCTTGCACTGCTCGCGCCACACAAGGTTTCGGAGAGCCAACGGTACGTGTGAGAATAGGGGAAACCTGGAGAAACCCGCAGAGATCGTGTAGTTGCGTAGCGCGATTTTGTTAGAACTCGCCAAATGTGCGCATTGCCGCCACTGGCATTTATTGTGGAATGAAAACGGCAGCTACCGGAATCATCACCCCAAGGATGCATTTAAATTCATGAGCATAAATTGGTCGACATTGTCATGCCCGGGGAGCTTCGCTTCGGACAAAGCAGTCATTTCACCGTTTTAGTCGTTATTAATCCCAGTTCTGGCTGCCTCCATTTTAATGACCCACTTTCACGACCTGCATTTTCGCGAAAAATTGCGTGTAGGGTAAAAGTGGGAAATATGGCCCGGTCCATGTATCATTGATTTACGTGTTAATCGAGGTGGGCCATATTCACCACTTTTACCCTATGCAAAGGCAGTGCAAGAAATGCATTGCTTTTTGAAAACCCGACTTTAATAACGTTCCTTCAAAGGTACTTGACGTACTGTCGAGAGAAAAGAACAAAATACCAGCAGAATTCCATTCTCCACAATGAAATTACTTGGTGGACATTCCCGTCTTCATCGTCGTTCCGCTTTAGTATGGGACAAAACCCTTTCAGAACCCCGTTAGTCAAATCTTTTGTCGCGTCTTTCATTACCGTCCGACGGATAAAAAACAGCGAATTCAAGGCTACATCAAACGCCCTATCTTGTATATTGCTTGTTCTCGTAGAAGTCGACAGGCATCTCGGTTTTCCGCATTTCCATCGCGAGGCCGAGTCAGATCGCGGAATGAGTACTCGATGACGCTGTAAGCCTAGGAATATACTTGCTTGAAAGGAGAGAAGCTCTGGAAGCAGTAGTTAGGGAGCTTCGCTAAGTACAGGATATCCAAGGGATCCTCTGTCTTTCCCTCGCACCCCGTTTCTCACGCGAGGAACGTGGCAAAAGACAGAGTTTGATACATTGCAGTTCACTTATGAGAAAGTTTCTCCGGCAGAGTTATACCCAACTTCATGAACATTCGACTACAGCGGTAATGGAAATACTTATTTGATGTTCGTGTAATGTGTGTTATATCCTCTAACGTATTGTGTCTCGGTACTCTTAGGCCCAAAGACTTACGAGTAACATTATTTTCGAACGGGCAAAAATAAAGGAGAGTTTCGTTCGCACTCGTCAGACGTGTGGAACGAAATGAGTGAAACGGACAATGAGGAATAGCGGGAGGAAAAAAAAAGATATTGTGGGTCTCTAAGCTCTCCCCCCGGGCGGGCATAAGTTCGCGATGAGAGGGTGCGAGGAAAACTGCCGCTGAGATAGCCATAGCACGGACGAGTTTGGAAAAGATGGTATTTCCCGCAATAGGATCACCAACGTACCGTTATTTTCGTGCCGGACAGTTTTATGTCCTCTATAATTCCCAGAGTGTCCTCCGGAGCACATATTAACCAGGTCGAGAGGTTCGGTCGACGGTGTGGCCGTCGGGGCTTCGAGGGGGTGGAAGTTCCGCTCTTCGCGGAGGGAAGGGCTGGAGAACGGGGGATATCTCGTAAATCGCCGAGTCCTCTCCGCGACCAGTAGTACTTCTCTATATTTTTTCCTATCTTACAATTTTCCTCGCTTTAGCCATGAAAATCCCATTGTTTCAATGAGAAAACCATTACGCTCGTCTTGATGGGGAACTCGATCCCTCTTCACGAGTAAGTTGTTTGCGTTATTACGATAATACTCTTTATATAGGTCTTCATCTGCAGTTTAGGTTTTTTTACACTCCTAAACATTGTCAATGATTACAGTGATTATTCGGGCGTACGTAAAGATTTTATAGATTTTTGAATTTGTTTGTTTTTTTTTTGGTTTTTTCCATGTAAAAATGTGTATTAATTTGCTATTAAATGCTTGTTGTATTAAATGTTACGATGAAACGTTACTGAAAGCGATGAGCCAAAGGGAAGGGATGACGTCAAGAGTGGGAGAGATAGCACACAGGAGCGAGCAAGCTTGCAAGCGAGCCTCCGTGGCTTAACCCTTGCAGCTGAATACACATTTAGAAACGAGGGAAACAACTAATTTCAACTAGCGTTTCACGGACCATTTAACTCTGGCAACTCTCGTACTCTCCTATCGCACCCTTGTTATAACAATTGTACTTGCCCCGGCATGTACCCCCTACGTGGTGCTCTTCTTCTTCAATGGGCACGTTCATGCACATCCTCGTCTTATCACTCGATAAGAACGGGATACCGGTATATGCGGTAAAAGTTGTGAATACGAGTCGGCCTATGTATCATCGATTAATGTGCCCGGTATGCGTATTATGTCCAGCGCCCACATTTTCTTCCGGAATACGGGAGAGATCCCGAGTTCCGATGAATTATTCGGGACATTTTTTGACACCCCATTTCGCGCCGTCTCTTCCCTATAGAGCACCAGTATGAATAGCGAACATCGGCACTGAACACCGACTATCGTTTCACCAGATTTGCGTAATACTCTCGCTGCGGTGTAGTACGTCATCTACGACCCTGAAGATATCTGTATGACATCAAGTTTCATCTTTGGCCAGTCTCTTATCAGTGCACGGCTTTAGCAACAATAATCAATTGTTCACTTATAGAATTTTAATCTCTAAGTGAACTTCCTCGAGCAAAGTTTGTTCAATGCAAAATACAACCATTATAACTTGATGAAATTTGGGCACATGCAGACATCTTCAGGGTCATTCATCTATGACCCTGAAGATATCTGCATGACATCAAGTTTCATCTTTGGCCAGTCTCTTATCAGTGCACGACTTTAGCAACAATAACCAATTGTTCACTTATAGAATTTTAATCTCCGAGTGAACTTCCTCGAGCAAAGTTTGTTCAATGCAACATACAACCATTGTAATTTGATGAAATTTGGGCACATGCAAATATCTTCAGGGTCATTCATCTACGACCCTGAAGATATCTGCATGACATAAAGTTTCATCTTTGGTCAGTCTCTTATCAGTGCACGGCTTTAACAACAATAACCAATTGGTCACTTATAGAATTTTAATCTCCAAGTGAACTTCCTTGAGCAAAGTTTGTTCAATACAACGTACCACCATTATAACTTGATGAAATTTGGGCACATTCAGATATCTTCGGGGTCATCGTGAACTTCCTCGAGCAAAGTTTGCACAATGCAAAATACAACCATTGTAACTTGATGAAATTTGGGCACACGCAGATTTCTTCAGGGTCATCGTCATCTTACATTAGTTCTAATTCTCAATGGCCGTAGGTCGGCCATTTCACTTTCGCCACGGCACACTTTTATGACATGATCGATGACTTCGGGGTCGGCTGTGACATCGCACGGGCTGTCCAACAGTTTTGTTGTTTTTTTTTATTTTTCGTCCCTCGCTCGAATGTCCCGAGCCCCTCTTTTTCATTTTTTAAACTTTGTCCTCCTCCGGCTATCGTTCGCAATACCCCGGAGGGACCGTTGATCCGCGCAACGTTCCGGAGTCAGGACAGGAAGGGACCATTATTCTTTCTACGCGATATAGAGGCGTCGCGCGTAATAACATCCAGGAACTTCTCACGGAGACTCGGCGAAGCAACGGTTCAAACTCTCCTCGCGCTCTCGGTCTCATTCTTCACTATCATCGCGTTCTCACCCCTTTCTCAAGCCTTTTCTAAAGCTGTCTCTCTTACTTTCTCACGCCTTTCTGCTACTTCTCCGTCCTCCTCATTCCCTCACCAGCCCCTGTCTTGAGGGGCTCCGGAGTTGTAAGTGTGCAAGTGGCAGCGGCGATCTCGCGACCGCCCAACAGCAGACCCAACGATACGGACACTATTTTTCTTTTCCGCGAACCGCACCCCCGTTTTTTCCATATATATATGTATGTGTGTATATATATATATTTTTTTTTTTCTCGCGCAAGTCGAAGCCCCCAACTTTCCGACACAAGGACGCAGACGGGAGGTGTGAGAAGAAAAGCTAGATATGCTCCGTGGATACGAAAAATTGCTCCCACTTTGTCGCCGAGTGTCGAGCGCGAGTCGCGTTTCGACCTCAATATTATGTCGTTTCGAGCTGGCAAGAGGAAGACATACGAGTTTACACTCGACATGGCACCACCGTGTACCCACCCACCGCACTCATATTGCCGTGGTTTATTTACGCTGTCGACTTTCCTCTTTGCTCTTTGTATTACAGTCGACAGACGCGTGAGACTCTTCACTCTGCGCTCGCTTGATGCACGGGAATCGTTGCTGTGAGGAAAGTACTTGTAGAATAATTTCGCTGCAAATATTTATACCGTAAACCAATTAAAGAAATAAGAAATAATGTTAACAATGAATATTTTCAAATAAATTGTACGTCATCGCGAAGAGGTCTCTCATTGGGGTAAAAACAAAAATATTGTTGGTCGATAGATGCGTTTCTTTTTTCACTCTGGCATCCGAAGATTGTCTCAAAAATATGAATTGCTCAAGCATATCACATGCCCGAGGTCCGAAGGGTCAAAGGAGAAGAATTTTCTACCTTGCGCTGGATATATAGTTTCGATCCTCTATTCGAGTCCGAAGACTTTCCCTGTATCACGGCGACCCTAATAAAACGTAACACTTGATAGAGATTGAGCGGATCTTCTCATCTTTACGGAAAAAGGGACCAGTAAAGAAACTGCGGGGCCTACGAGGGAAAGTGTACGGGAAGTTTTCGTCTGAAAGCATAGGTTGTCCTGATTTGAGCGTGAAAAAAAGTCAATGAAACCCCGGACTCTGTAGCCTCCCTTTTGTCAGGTATATGTACAGGTTTTGGGTGACTTGGTTCACGGTTCGCAGTTTTGGTGCATTGTTGGTGAAAATGCCACAATACAATCGAATGCCAAAAATCGTCGACGGGATAGTTTTATCAATTTGTATAACATATATTTTATAGTATATATATCAACATCTTGACAGAATGTTCAACGAAGAGGAATAAAAATGTATACACCGCTCCAACGCAAATAATTGCAGTCACATCTGAATTCAAATAAAAGAAAGCCCGGGACTGAAGGACTTCGGTCGATGGCCCGTTGACAATACTTGAATGCAAGTAGAATAGATATTATAAATATATTAATGTAAAAATGTAAAAAAAAAAAAAATGGTACCGATCATCAACGCATCATATGTATTGTTCATAAATACACACTTACTACTACTACTATTTTATAGCAGTAGCAGTAGTAGTGGATTTATTGACAATATTCCAGATGGAACCATTTTTGATACATAGCATTACATAGTGTGAGTTGTCCTGAGAATATAAATATATTGTCAATTGGTCATCGACCTAGGTCCTTCAGACAATATTTTATATTTGTTAAGATCTTTTTCTTTCGTAAAATGAAGTGAAAAAATACAATTTACGTTTGAAAGCAAAAAATGTCTAAACTTTTTTTTACTACGGATCATCATGATAATGCGAGCATTAAAACAATTCTAAAGAATTAATAGTGAAAATGGCACCAGCCTGTGTGATCGATACTCCTGTAGGATTTAGCAGGGAAATCGGAAAATTCACAGTCTCGTCGCATGTAGTATTTTCATTCCATCGAATTTCTTTTTTTCGCTCGAACGAAGAGAACGACGAAGCAAGCTAACCGCGTGCCGATGCAAATACAGGAATTCGTGTTTTGCGCGTGCCGAACGGTCGACGGAAGATAAAGCCTGAAAATCGTAGGACGAGGAACGGTTGGGGGAAAAAAGCCGAATTACTTCGGAACGTGTCGCAGAAGCTAAATCGAATTCAATAGAGTGGAATTTAATCTAAATTTAAAACGTTGGCTAAAAGTTACGTAGCTTTATCGTATATGCCATAAAACATTCGGTTCTCTCCGTCTCGCGATGCGTACGAATTTATTTGAGGCGTAATAGCTGGCAAACTCGAATTCATGATTTTCAGAAACGTATCGTCTACAAATTATTACACGGCGATGTTACTTCGGGTTGGAACGTCCGCTATAACTACATCGCTGCGAGCTTAATTCACTTTGAAATTTTCATTTATTTTAAATTAGAATACGTATTATTATGAAGTACCATCGAAATAATTTGTAGTCATAGAGCTTGCGCGGAGAGCCCGTTCAACTTTAATTTCGTCCAATAAAATTAATATTTCGATGGCGTTGAAAATAGTAATTGTCATCGAAGGTGAAAGTAGATTTTAACGGACGTTCGCGCGGTACGTTATTTCCGAAACGCGTGAGCATTTGCGGACTGCAAATTGCATTGAATTAAAAGGGGATCGATAGGTGTGCGGCAGCAAGTGTGCTCGCGATGTTCACTTTCAGCAGTCGGACCCAGGCCGCTCGAGCGTGCGAGAGCGTCGCTCTGGTCTGACCAAATAGGGGCTTGCAGTACTCGCGCAACCACCGTACACAAAGTCGTGTTCTGAAACGTATATGCGGGAGAAAAAAATGTCATTTTACTTTTACTAAAATTTCATTACCTTGCAAAAAAACAATTAAGTTTAAAGTAATAATTTTTTTAATAACAATTATTTGAGTAAAAATGACATTTTCTGAAACCCTCCCTCCAAGCTCCATTTAACCAAATTTGCATCAAAAAATTCTGTCGACAGAGCTGTTGAATTTCATTTTTGCACAGAGAAAAAAAACCATTTGAGTCAATAAAATGTGCGCTTACGGGTGGCAAAACAAATGTTTGGTTGATCGAAATAAATACCACGTTGATCGAACTAACAGGCTGTCGATTCAAATTTTTTTCTTTACTTAATACAGCAATTATTTCGTTCTATCAACCAGAAATTTGTTTCGCCACCCGTAAGCGCTCATTTTGTTGACTCAATCGATTTTTTTTTTCTCAGAGTGCCCTTCGAAAACAAATTAGTAAGTCGATAAGATAAACCGATATAGATAAAGAAATTTAATTGATTTTAGTAGTCTTTTCGCGATGTTAAAAATAATGCAAAGCTGGAAAGAAAAGTTTTCGAGGCGTCTCTTTGGCGAGAATACTGTTTGATCGCCGGAGTCCATATTCATGGGTGTCCCTGTAAAATCACGTCAATTACGTTATCGTTTGACAATCAACCGTACTCCGTCTACGTCGCGCGAGCGATCGCTCAACTGTCCCAAAACGACGACAGTCCAACAATGTGTGTGGAGAGCCGCGGTTTCACACTCTCCCTAGAGAGTGCCCTGTCACCCCACACACGTGAACAGCCCGAGACGTTTACACATACACGGAAAAGCTGCGTTCGAGTGGAAAGTGAGCAGAGCTCGACGCAGCGCATCGATCGAAAGTGCAACCTCGCTAATTCGACTCTCGTTCGAGGAGCGCTAACGAGCGACGCGTACTTGTTAACTGCTCTCCTCTCGGCGAGGTACAAATTGAATCAAGCCCGTTAACTACGGGAACATTAACGAGACGAGAGGCGCAACGGTACAAGGAATCTCATCCCTTTTCCTCTCGAGACTCAAGTTCGATTGTTAGAATGACACCGTGATTTATTGGAAGACTTCGCAGATCAATTTAACGAACTTTTGAAAAAATTAATGACACTTGTCTTACGAGGACGTGTAAAATTAAAAATCAATACATAAAAATCAAAGTATACTGTAACTTACAGAAATGTTCCCAACGTCTGCGTACCATTGAAGTGTGAAAATTTTTTTTTTTTTTTTTTTTCAACGAACTGTATTTTCAAGTAATAAAAAAATTGTAAAACGAACAAGGGAAACAAACTCGTAAAATCACTGAGAAAATAATTGTGGCCGATAGTGCACTGAAAAAAAAAAATTTGCTTGCGGGCTGCCGAAGAAAAAGTGTTTGTTTCAATTGTACTTTCAATTCTTACAATTCCATATGATATTGAAACACCGACAGCAAGACTGTCAAGGTAATATTTTATCGTTTCAATCCGGTATGAAATTGTACGAATTCAGAGTACAATTGAAACAACGTTTTTACTTCATTGGCAGCCCGCAAGCAAATTTTACTTGATTGAATGATTTTTTTTTTCTGTGCGGACACAAAAGGGTTTTTTAAATTTTCGAATATTCTTTACCCTGTATGAGATTGGCACCGGATCAATCGCGTAGTTTCGGGTTCCAAAATTGATATACCGCACCCGTTTGATACACGTTATATCCACTTCAGGTATCTCATACGACGAAAAGTCCTGTTCCACGTAGTAAACTGAGCGGGCCGGCTTGGGTTCACAGAACTTCATTAATCACGCTCAAAAACCTTGCGGAGGCTACCGGCTTGGTACAGTGTGGAGATAGGCGGCCGGGATGTAGAAGGGTTGTGAGCAACGAGAGGCCAAGGCTAGTGTGTATGTCCGTTCGGGTTCCAGAAGCACCATCCACGCTCGGGGATACAGAGAATTAATTAGCTCTGTAGCAGAGCACTGTCAACAGCCTCGGTCCTCCACCGGACCCCGAGATAAATTACCGAAATTTGGATCCTTATCACTTGCAGATAAACTTCCGCTCGTCTAAGAATCCGCCGCGGGCCTTCCGACCCATTAATGATGTATTCTAATCAACGAATCAAATTAATTACATCTACTGATTTATGCTTCATTTTCGCTGTGCATTGCTATCGGAAGAAGCGACTCCGCAGCCGTGAAACGTGATTGATGAAAGACTTGATACCATTAATAACGAACATATTAATTATTTAATGCTTTTTAAACTTCTCTTTTTTTATACTTGTCCCGGTTTCTGAAGCGGGCATTTGTGGAAGGGAAAAAAGTGTTCTAAGTGGATGCCACTATGACTTTGTGCAATCTTGAAATTGTTTGTACAATGTTTGTGTACGGATGGGAAAAGCGGTTGTGTATACAGAAACGGTGGATGGCTGGTACTCGTGAAACGCTCGGTGGAACAGGGAATTAATTACTTTGCAGTGACGGTTAAGAGAGAAAACGCCTTAACATCCCGACACCGTGTCGGTCCCGCTCGCGCCAGAGATAAATTGCCTAAGTTCTGATCTTTATCATGAGCAAGGGTAGATAGCTTTTCTTTTATCTCCCTCATATCTCCCGTTCCCTTCAAAATTGCAGTGTTCCTCGAGTTTGAAATCTGTACCGGGATATTGGGACAGTGACTTTTCGTCCGATCCTTAACTACCCCGTTTTGCCCCGTTTTCTACATCAAGTTTTTGTGGTGCTCTGTGGTGTGAACTTAATGACTTACGCTAAATTGACAGACTAGGGTACTTAGAGCATGCTGTGCGATGAGTAAAAACTGCGGATGCGCTTAATAGAAAAAAAAATACGTCACTAAAGAACTCTTCCACCCAGAAAAATAATTTATTTGACGGCCACCGTTTATTTGGTTTAAATAAAATATTTATTTGATTTAAATAAATATTTATTTAATTTAAGTAACTATCTACTTAATTTAAATAAATATTTAACTTAAACCCAATGAACGATGGCCGTCAAATAAATTTTTTTTCTGGGTGTGAACGTATAAATAAATAAGGCACTTATTTTCGTTTAGGCTCGGTCGTGCCTAAAAATTGCAGAGAAATACGCATTTCACTGGTGATATAGATGAGAAAAGTACGGAGCTACGCTGAACTTGTTATGGGTGGTAAGCAATCACGCGTGTCATGCTAAATAATTTTTTTTTAGAGATATCAGACTCCAAACCTCGATTTGGATAGCGGAAAGGACAAGAGAAAGAGGGAAACTTCGATACATTTTCCGGTTTCCTTTGGACGATTCGACAGCGTAGATTACGACTACGACTTCCCAGTGCCAAGGATCCAATCGCGAAAGCGGGGACTGGGGAGGGAGGCACCGGCCACTGCCCTGTTGAGGAACGAGGGGCTCCCGGCTACCCCTTCGTGACCTGTCACAGGATTTTCCGCTCCAATAAAAGGATTAACCGGACGAGGGTTAATCCTATAGGAAGGGCCGTTCTCACACTTCGTATCCGGAGGACTGACCAGTCTCGTGTTCGTCGGTCACCATCACTGTAACCCACTTAGGTCACACACGCTCGTTCCGAATCTTCACCGTCATCTCGGTTCGCTATGGACCACCGAACCGTCCCCTATTCTCGTTCACTCTCTTGGGCGATAACGCAAAATTATTTTCCCTTCCGCTAAACCACGAAAAACTAATTGCCGGGATCTATCAGTGATCGAGGATTCGAATAGGAAGCAAATTTATACGTTCATTATGTATAAATTTGTTGGACGTATATATATATACGTCGAACAATTCGATCAGTGCTCTGTTCATTCGTGGAAATAATGAGAATGCTTTTATTCATCAGTGAATGTCATGAAGTAGGGAAGACCGGGGCGAGATGGACCCCCTAAACCAATGACGCGGCTACAACGCTGTCGAAAGTATAATCTTCTATTTGTCACCCAACAATGATATTTTCATAGGTTTTACAACCCGTCCCAAAAATAAAATTTTCTGGGGCGAAACTGGCTACCCGAAAAATTTTTCAATTTTTTTTTGGGTGCCCCATTTTGCCCCGCTTCCCTATGTTGCGTTTTCTCTGCTTCTGTTATTGTCCACGAAATCTTTTCCTTCCAGGTTTTCATATGTTTTAAAATAATTTTGGGGTGGCCCATTATTGACCCGGGTCGCCCCAGGTCGGCCCGATTTTTCACTAGCCCATCTTGCCCCGGTTTCCCCCACCTCTTTGCATTTTCCTATAACCACGTTCCCTCTTCACTCGTGCCAGTGGAATTGTTGCTCCACGGAATATGAAAAAGTATGCGTTTATACAATTTGCCGATGGGAAAGCCAGTTTTTCTTCGCTGGCTGGATGGCCTGCGTTTTTCGTCGTGTTGGGCCGGCGGGGACTGCCCAAAGGGTGGACAAACATTGTTCTAACGTGGTGGAGATAGAATTTACGTCGAGCATCGGCCTTCATGCATCGTTTGTCTGGGTCGCCGTTGGTAGCAAAAGATGACAGACTGCTTGTTTTTGTGCCTAGCGGTACGCTCGAGGGAACGTAACATTTCGGTCCTCCGTTCACGTTGGAAAACGGCAATTCTCGCTGGATTCGTTCGTTTTTTATTTTTCTTACGTTTTTCTCATCTCTTTGCGCTTTCGTTCGTTCCGTTCATCTCATTCTTGCCTAATTCCCCAGCCGACCCCGCGCCCACACCCAGAAAAAAAAATTATTTGACGGCCACCGTTTATTTGGTTTAAGTAAAATATTTATTTGATTTTAATAAATATCTAATTAAATGAAGTAAATAGTTGCTTAAATGAAATAAATATTTATTTAAGACAAATCAATATTTTACTTAAACCAAATAAACGGCGGCCGTCAAATAAATTTTTTGTCACTCGTGCATGAATCGCGGCACTTTACATGGCAGTCTCGCGAGCCGAATGTGGCCTGACTGGCCACATTTGACTGGCATGCCTATTGCATGCCAGTCGTGAACCTGTGGTGAAATTACAGAGTCGCGCATGCGCAGTTCGCATTCCGTTCACTTTCGTCCCTTGGAATTTTGAGTCGCGCATGCGCAGTTCGCATTTCGTTCACTTTCGTCCCTTGGGAGTTTTCTTTCGACGTTTTCCACCCTGGAGACATAAGCTCACTTTTC
>JAPYZC010002720.1:0-23432 GCA_030522665.1 Ichneumoninae sp. A BG-2022a | reverse complement strand
AAATTAAAAAAAAAAAACAGAAACAGGTAACAAAAAATAAAATAACAAAAAATCTTCAGATCGAGTAAAGAGTAGCGAGTGAGGGAACCGAGCAGGAGAATAAAATGCGGAAATACGGTCGCAGATAAGCGAAGGAAAACGAAAAAAAAAGAAATACACACACAGGACACCTTCTGGGTTAGGGTTTGAGGACGCATGTAGCTTTTATTTAAAGAGAACGTATATTATATTGAATTATTATACATACTATATATTATATATAAATATATATTATTACAATAATTATGAAGACTTCTACCAGTTCCTCGACGCCCGAGAGAAACAAACAAATAGCGTGCGTGGAGGGAGGCGTGAGTAGATTTCACGGGGGGAAAAAATAGTAATTAACGATTGCGCGGTAGTTCGCTCTCTTTCGATCTTCCGGGAGTGACGAACGAACGAGTAGCTGAAGGGTCGTTGCTTTCGATAGTTCGAGGACGTCCGGGACGCCTCGACGAGGAACTCTCGTTGATCTGTCCGTCGCGGCTCGAGGGAAGATCAGAGGGGAGGCTCACGATTTTATTGCGTTATCGCTTCGGGAGAGACCGCTCGTTCGTGCGATTAATATTAATCGAGGGCTCGGGGCGGTAACGTCGCATAAACCGTGTCTCGCGGATCCGGGAAATAGCCCAGGTAGGCCCGCGAGACACAAAGTCGTTCGCCGATTCCTTTATTCAATTAACATTTACTTATCGTCGAATATTTATTATTATTATTCATTCTTTTTTTTTTCTTTCACTTTCTGTTAGTTTCCCTGTCTCTTGTCAATCGTTGCCATTTATAAGACGAATATGCTCAAAAAAATTAAACTTGCCGATCCTGCAGAGGAGGAGCGGGGAGAAGTGAGGAGAAGGGTAGGAAATGAAAAAGATTAATGAGAGAGAGTTTAAGATATTTTTTAAAGTTCGAATAAGCCGAAACCCCCCCATGTAAGACTCGACCCTCGCAAGTCAAATTTTTTTTTTTTTTGTTTTTTTTCGATAGATCGGTCCATAATTTATTGCTCGCGGCTCTTCGTTCGGTCCCCGCGCGCGACTTCTGACTCAAGTTCCACGAAAGCTCGAAAGAAGACTGTTTAAAAAAAATAACCACACACAGACACTTACGAATCGAATTACATTTTTCTTTGGGTGTTCTCGTCAAAGATCAGATGCACTTCGCGCTTACGGCATATTGATATTTATACAAAGTGGAGAAAAATAAAATAGAGTGATTATAACAAAACACGAACCCTCGATCGAGTGAGAGAGATGAAGAGTGAGAGAGAGAGAAGTTTATTACATTTAAGTTTGGGGCAAAGTAAATTCTATATTTTTTCTATGTTGAGTATTTGATGAGTAAATAAAAGCGAACAAAAAAACTGAACACGAAAGAGGTGCGACAACGGGGGAAATGAAATAAAATACGAGGGATAGTGCGTGAACGATCGATGAAATTAAATCCAACGGTGATGACGTACATTACATTATAATGAATAAAATAAATGAATCTATATATCCATATATATTTGTAGGCATTCTCTTGAGCATCCACGTTCCGACTTTTAAACAAACCAAGCAAAAAAAATAAATTATAATTAATAAAAAAAAAGTTAAATTAAATAAATAAGATAAAGTAAACGAGAACGGTATATTATTGTATACATAACATACATAACATACATGCATCATCTATATAGATTAAATAGACACCGTGTAATCGGGATTATATACCTACAAAATAATGTAGAAAAAAAAAACAATGCGAGTAATAGGTCATTCACTTCAATAAATAAGTCTGATGAACAAAAACCGCGCGAGCGAAATTTTTGGGGGTCAAACGGTATGGCGTGCCGTGGGATTTAATCTGAAGTGCGCGTTCTTGCTCCGAAAGCTTGCGCGTCGGAGATCGGTGAGAAATTTAAACAAAAAAAAAACGCCCTCGCCGATTTTCGTTATTATTATTTTTTAAGCCTGAGACTTAGCTGGGGAGACGCGAGCGAGAGAAAAAAAATTCACGGTATAATAGATTTATAAGATTTATTAATATATTTAGACGACAGAGACGCACGGGCGAACGAGAGCTAGCGCGAATGCGAAATATCCTCACGATTTATAAAAAAGAAAATCACAATAAATAATTGATATTAAACAAGGGTAGCGAGAAGGAGATCCATCGAGGGTGCGGTTGCCGAAGCTCGGATTAAAAAAAATATAAAAAATCGAGTCACGCGTGCGATTTCCGGATTAAACTTTAGACCACACAGCCGCGAAGTGTCCGAAGATTTGCCTTTTTTCTCGATTTGGAGCAAAACTGCGAAACCCAAAAAAAAAAAAAAAACTAAAAAAATACCGAATGTATAACGCAATTACAATTGAGAAAAAAGAGGTATTGCATGTTGTCGAGAACCTCCGCTAGACCTGCGGGATCAAACTGCTGAGTTACGAAAAAAAAAAATAATAATAATAATTTAATAACCGGGGCAGCCTTCACTTTGGCCGAGGTTCTGACATCGTCCAAGTTGCTACACTGTATTCTCATCCGCTTCCATTACCGTCCCCATCGTAATTACCCGTTGCATCGATTCATCAATTTCATCATTCATATTCATTCCTATCGCATACTTTCAATAATCAGCTGTCTCTGAATTATTTTCGATCGGCATTTCGCTATCGCTCATCCCATCCATCACTTAAGAGCGTCGCAAACAATTTCCCTACTCGCGCACGTCTGAAAAATCATCCCCCTCCCCTCTCGCCCATCGCCAGTCAACTCATCTATCCAACCCGTCTAGCAATTTTTCACAGAAATTTCTCTCGCATTCCCACACATCGCTTCGATTCACTCGCGACAGTTTTCGGGATCGTCTCAGGTGACGAAAAAAAAAAAAAACTAAGAAACCATATGTAATAAACGTGAGAACGATGATGCGACGGCGAAAAAAAAACACACACACGGTTAAAAAAAAATACACTGTTACGACTCGCACGCACGCATGCCGTGAGCCCCGTCGACGCGATTCAAGTAATTTGTATACTATATTAATTAATCCACAATATAACGAGAGAGACTAAGCTTAATAATCTAATACCGTATTAAGGCGTTAAATGTAATGAATATATAGCCGTTGGCTGTGACCGATAACTGCCATTTTTCGTAAAAAAAAAAAGTAAAATAAAAATAAACAAAAAAAAGCCAACACGAAACAAAACTAAAGTAAAAAAAGAGAAAAAAAAATACAATAACAACAACAACAGTAACAACACCGAGTGCGAGTATATTGCAGTTTGGAGAGTAACAAGAGCGACTTCACGTACAGAGTGCTCGGGGGAGCGGGCGCGAATGCGAAGAGACCGAAAAAATAAGGGAAATCTCGAAGAGAATATTGTCCGAGGGAAAATGAGGCGGAGAATCAATGGGAACGATGGCCCGTGGCTTGATATTAATTAGAGGCGAGCAGCGTCTTAGCGAGAATAGGAAAACGCGTACATTAGTGAGAAAGAATAACCCCGATAGAACTCGAAAAAAAATCCCCGTTGCCCGGCAACCTCGAGCTCACCCGAAAAGCGCGATGCGAGTGACGAAGGATTAAAGAGCGGGAAAAAACTAAGTGAGGGTAGGACACGAACACGACGATACATATCTCAAAGAATAATAACTAAACGTAAGATGAATATATATATATATATAAATATATATATAGGTAAGAGTTAGAAGTTCGAGAAAGGGAAAAACAAAAATAATAATTAACTATAGTGAACCTTGTAGGATAAATATCGAAGCGTATAGAGGGAGATGAGAGGAAAGAAAAACAGATGATCATTGTTGCTTAATTTAACTGTCTTTACTATATTGTCATATTCTATTAAATAGGTATGTTATTATTATTCGTATTATTGCGATTACTAATTATTATTGTCATTGTAATTTGATATTTAAAGTTTCCACCCCTCGGTATAGTGTTTGCTTGTATGCGTTTTCTTATCGTTCAGGTGTAGCAAATTCGCGGAAAAATTCGGGACTCTCACCCGCGGATCCCCTTTTCGCCTCCCCGTTCGATACTCTCCGATCGATTCTTTTTTTTCAATTCTCTTCGATTCTTACTTACGGTTGATACGGATCGCGCTCGATGAAAAAAAGAGACAGGGACGCGTGTTCACAATTGTTTTTTTCCTTTCTTCATTTTTTCAAACTCATCTTCGATTTTTCTTTTTTTTAAATATCATTTTATCGATCTATCGATTCGATCGATTGGCGAATAGTGATTGAGAATGTGAGTGAGAAATGATTTGTTTTTTGTACGTAAACGGATTACTCGACTCCACCTATACATAAAGCATATAAATGATATATATATATATACATGGAATATATGAATATTAAAAAGATATACAAGGATTATAGAGAGAGAGTGTTGAGGAAAAAAAAAAAACACACACACAAGTATCGACCGCAAAACCCGCTTTACTTACTTGACTACTTAATTAATTAATGAAAATCCGTATGATGTCTAATGTTTTACGGTATCGTAGTATTATTAGCGGTGAACAGACGGTCGTCGTTCGACCGACGAATGGGAATCGTAATTGACAAGGCAGCAACGAACTTTTTCGAACCGTTCGGGAACGCGGCGATGCTTTCGCGATAATCAATCTACTCTACAATTTATTATCCTCATTATTAATTATTCAAATAACGCGTGTGTAATTCCCGTAAACTAACGACACGTTATCATCAAGCATTGTTTTTTTTTATTTATTATTTTTTTAAAAATATTTCCAAGCACCTCTACTAACAAGAACCAATCGTTTGGCCCGTTTTTTTTTGTTTTTGAATGCCAATTGAATAAATAAAAAAAACGCGGCTAACGCCCAAGCTCTCAGCCCACAAACTCGATCTCAGATGCGAATGTAATGCCTCTTGTAAGCTTCTTACTTAACGCTCCGGCGCTTCGTCGCCCCACATTTTTTATTATTATTTTTTTTTTTTGCTGACGCGCGACCTTGTGCAGGGGAAAATTAACGCCGTCTCATAAGTCGTCAGCGAGAAAGCGCGAGCTCAGCGTCAAAAGCCCCTCGCTCGTTTGACTTTTCGTTCTTCCCAGGTCGTATTTTTTTTTCTTCTTTTTAAAAAATATTTTTTATTAGTCGATTATAAGATCCCCTCATAGTATTCGTTCTTTCTCCTCGTCGTTCTCCGCCAAACGGACCCGGCCGAGCGCGAAGTGTCACTCGAATCTGGCGCGCGAATCGTCGAGCTGAAACGGAAAGCAAAAAACAAATAATCTTCGTCCCGGTGAGGGTAGAAAATACGCGAGTTAACCGAGCCTAGGCAACCGCTCCGAATGAAAAAAAAAATAATAAGGACGTATTGAACAAAATAAGAAAAAAATAAATAATGAAACTAGAGAATCAGTATTTCCAAGGTATAATTAATTAACGTAATGTTTAGAGGGAAAGATGGAACGAACAAAAATAAAAAAAGAGAGAAGGAAATTTCGGCGACGAAAAGCCGTGAGGGATCGGTGGATAATAATCAAGGTGCGAAAAGTAGACACGTGGAAAGTCAGTGAGATTGAAAGTGAGATAAAAAAAGAAATAACAAAACTATGAGCGAAAAAAAAGAGAAATGATTAGAAAATGATCAGCTGTCCGCCGTTGAGAGGATCGCGAATCCGAATGGGGGACGGGGCACGATGACTAATAATTGAAATGGAGTAAAGAAACTGAAACGTCTTAAATTTTGTTTATTCAGTAATTAAATCGATATAATATATATATATATACACACACACACAGACACACATAAATACACACACTCAGACACAATTCACGATTGTATTTACATGTTTAGACGCATAAAAAGAGGGCGTTAATAGACATCTAGATACATTCGTGACGCGCATTATTATAGTTATTCATATATTATTATTATTATTATTATTATTATTATTAATTATCTATTGAATGTTGTGCGTAATGTTTTTCTTTTTTTTCCGAGACCCAATAAACGTAAAGTTCGGGAGGATGGAAAGATAGAGTGTGAGTGCTCGTGATATATAAGATGTGTGAGCGTGTGAGGAAACAAAAAAAAAGTTTGAAGACGATGAGTGAAGAAAAAAAAACAAAAAAAAAAAAATGAAGAAAAATGAGAAAAAATTGAGCATTAATATATGTAGCGAAGATATTTTATATTTGACATTTTATCATCACATTTATTGATTATTATTATTATTATTATCGATTATTAAGAATTATTGTCATTATTGTCATCGCCGATATTATTAGCGACTAATTCATTATTGCCGTAGCATGACACAACGGCGAGCAGTGCTGGTTCATTTATTGTATTGTCGTGTACGTCTTAATAAGCGCGGTCGCTTCGGAATTCTTTCGGCTGCTCAAACAAACCGCGACTCAAAACTATAAAGATTTTTAAAAAATAATAAAAAAAAAATAATGGAAACAAAAACCTCGCTCGATGAGCAACGCTGCTCGCTCCAGGTCGTGCCCTTGTGTTTTCTTTTCTTTTCATAATTTTTTTTTTGTGTTTGTATATAATTTATCGACGGCAAATAGCGCGGTCATTTATTATTTTCTAGTAATTCAGATCCTCACTAACGGGCGTGCGCGCGACTCGGATATTATATCAAAAGACAAAATAAAGTGACTTTCGCGCACGAGACAAAGTCGGAGACATAGAGAAATAATAATAACAAAATAAAAAATTAAAAGTAAAATTAAAACATCGGAGGAAGAGTAAAGAAATTTTGAGTAGTGGGACAGTTAGCCCAGTGTTTGTCCAATCGCTTTCGCACTTGTTCGTTTCGATTTCATCTCGATTATTAATAATTATCTTTTAAATATTTTATTTCATTTTTTTTTTTCACTTCATTTCATTAATTTTTACAAATCGTCGCTTCTCTCCACAGGGAGCAACCTTCTTTATACTTTCTTCACATCGTTCTTATATCGTACATTGATTTTACGTTTGTTTGTGCGCCTGCGCGCGCGCGCGCTCCGCGAAAATACGCCGTCGACTCTTTCGAGAGGAGAGACGGTCGCGACAGACTGACACATTGCATTTACAATGACCGCTATCTACCATGATTATTGCGCCTCGGCGTTCACGCTCGCTCACCGGTACTTTGATAGAACACATTGCATTTAAAATGACCGCTATCTACCATGATTATGGCGCCTCGGCGTTCACGCTCGCACACCGGAACTTTGATAAAGGAAAAAAAAAAAAAAAAAAACAAACAAACATAGCGACTCGAGTTTGCACAGATAATATTTGGGCATTACAGCAAACGATCGTGGAAAAAGTTGAAGAAAGGTTTTTCTTTTGCTCTCTCTTTGGTAAGAGATCGTAACTGAGGGACAAATTGAACAGTACTTGAAATTTACGCGACTTAAGTCGCGAATTAAAAAAAGTCTCGAAAAAAAAACCGATAGATAAAAAAATTGAGAGACTTCGATTGACAATCGTCAAGCAAAAATGAAAACGCATAGAAAGAAAAACGACAAAGAGAGAATGAAATGACAGGCGCGAATTAAAAAAAAAAAACGATACATGTATACCGATAAAACTACTACTACCTACTATTACTATTATTAATTATTATTATATTATATGCTATAACTACAACTATAACTAGCCGATGAGAGCGTGAGAAAGATTACAGAGTTGCGATAGAGATATTTTCGAGCGTGTGAGACGAAAGAATTAAACGAAAAACAGAAAGCTACGAGTTTATTATTTTCTATATTTTTTTATGTAATTTTACGGACAAGCGATAATATATTACGATTATTATTATTAGTATTATTACTATGAATATTTTAATATATGATATGATTTTAATATAACGTGCACTTATTATGTTTTGATCCCTGTGTTCTCTTCATTCGATATTTATCATTTATTCGTTTATTAATTTTAGTTGTCTCTCGAAGCATTCGTCTTTGAGTCTCGCTTTCGTTGATTAAATATCGTCGTGTGAACGCCGCTCCTGCTGCTGTCGAAGACGCTGCTCCTGCTGCTCCTTGGTTCTTTCGATTATCGTTTCGTCGTTTATATTTATTAATTTTTTTTTTCATTATTAAAATTTTTTTTTTCGCAGGATTTCTTTTGCCGCTTAGTCGATGGATCGAAGCTTGCGAGTAATATTTCGATTATTATTCGAGGCGTTTATTTTAATTTTTCAGCATACAAGACTCTTCATAAAAAATATATTTTCGACTGATTATTTTTTTATACAACCGTGTATAAATCTCACGAAAAGCTCTCTTCGCGTATTTTGATCTCAGCTGTTTTGTGTCGTCGATATAGTCCTATTTTGTCGTTTATTTTTGTACGATGAAAAAAAAAAAAAATCGAGATTCCTTTTCGTCGTGATGAAAAAACTCTGACATTCGAAAAGCTACTTGCAATCGATACGACCGGCGCAGGTCGCGAGCAAGGCTGCTGCACACACTCCATGCGATACCGGTGAGGAGCAGAGCCATAAAAAAAAATGGAAAGATAGTGGTCTTATATTTAAGCATTTCTACAAAGTGGTACGACATATTTTGGTAAAAATAAATAAATAAAAAATGATAATGAGTAAACGCATAATTCGACTGAGTGAATGAGAAAACGAGCATGAACACATTTTATCTGGAATAAAAAAGAGAAAAAAAAACTTAATAAAATGTTACATAATTTTCGTACAAAAGCAGAGAAAGCAAAAAAAAAATGCAAAACCTGTTAATTATCATTTATATCACACACGCCCGGGGACGCGCTGATTATCCTCTCGGAGTGCGTAACGCCGTAAAGTCTTGTTGGCTCGTAAGCAAGGCAGGCTTGAAAAAAAAAACTAAATTAAAGTTATCTCTTTTGCGACACAGTGAACTTGGTCCCTCGAGAAACATGCGATTAGCGGTCCGCTGAAAGCTGTACGGAACTCCATGCGAGGCACGTTTATGACGTTACTCCCTTAAGTGTATCACCCGAAGTCTCTTCGCCTCGAGAAAACGGTCCGGACAGTGAGAATGTTTATATTGGCGTTTGCGATCGTAGTGAAGTTTCATTGAATTTACTCATATTTTTTACTATTTTCGTCCACTCAAGTAAATTTAAAAGTAAATCTAAAATTGAAAAGAAAATTATTCCATATTTCACTAAAACTAATTAAAAAAGTCCTTTTGCGCCCAGACGATCCGAGGACGTTTACCTCAACATTACCGAGGAACTTCAGTTTCTTCGCGTCGGGAAAACAGTCTCGACAGTGAGAACGTTTATATTGGCATTTGCGATCGTTGTGAAATTTCATTGAATTTACTCATATTTTCCACTATTTTCGTCTATCGAAGTAAACCTAAAATTCGAAGCGAAAAAAAAAATATTCCACGTTTCTCTTATAGTGAAATTTCGTTGAATTTACTCATATTTTCCACTATACTCGTCTACGCAAGTAAAGACAAAAGCTCCAACTGAAAAAAAAAATGATTCCACATTTCACTCGAAACTTATTAAAAAGTCCATTTGCCTCCGGACCATCCGAGGACGTTTACCTCAACATAACCGAGGAACTTAAACCTAAAATTCGAAGCGAAAAACAATAAATTATTCCACGTTTCTCTTATACTGAAATTTCGTTGAATTTACTCATATTTTCCACTATACTCGTCTACTCAAGTAAAGACAAAAGCTCCAACTTAAAAAAAAAATGATTCCACATTTCACTCGAAACTTATTAAAAAGTCCATTTGCCTGCGGACCACGCGGGATCTCTAGCTCAACATTACCGAGGAACTCCAGCTTCCTCCCGACCCGCAAAAACCTCGCTCCATACATTCTTCCCCATTGTGCAAAAGCCGAAAAAACAACAAAAAGAAAAACTTATCTAAAAAAAAAAAAAAAACGCAGAAAGTCGTTAACGCTGCGGCAAAGTACCGGAGGGGTGGGGGGGGGGGGTTTGAGTGTGGGTAGAGAGAGAATCTGGTCAGTGAACTTGTCGAGGTTGGTCGGGGTAGGGGTGGGGTGGTGGGTGCGGATGGAGTTAAAGGACCGTCCGGGTTTTCCCGGGTTGGCCGCTGATACGGCCCTGGCGAGCTTTCCAGTCACGTGGAGGGTCGCATCGACTTGATATCGGCGATACGCGAGGAACGGAGAGAGCGAGCTGGCTCGGCCGGCTCGTCCGTGCACGGTTCGTGCAAAAATTCCGGCTTAAGGATGCTTCACACGGACATTCCCAGTCAAAAGTGAGATTCAGTGAGAATTCGAACACTTCCTAATGGTATAAAAATCTTTAAAAAATCAACTGCATTAAAGGTGCCAACAACATTCATTTCGCATAATAATAATGTCAAAAAGTTATTAACAAATTGCTAAACAAAAAAATTGTTCAACAAATAATTAGAGAAACCCTCTTTAATCTCTTTTCAAATGAATTCATTGATTTTCTAGAAGCCACATAAATTTTTTCAAAATATTCTATCATTTTTGAACTTCCGTTTTTGAATTTTTTTTTAAGGCCGTAACTACGGAACGGTCGGCGCAATGACCTCCAAACTTTTTGTGTTTGCTGTAGAATCGTGATACTGAACCATATCCAAGATTCCTGGCTCTGCAACGATTTTTTTAATTCACGAAGAAAACAAATTTTGAAATTACAGAAAATTCTGAAAAAATTCATATGAATTCTGAAAAATCAAAGAATTCATTTAAAATGAGAAAATAAGAAGTCGTCTGATTTATTTTTAGACAATTAATTTTTCGAATCATTTGTCAATAACTTTTTGGCATTATTATTATGCCAAATAAAAAATCAAAGTTCTTGCCATACATAATGCGGCTGATTTTTTTTCGGATTGTTGGCATGTCGCGAAGTACTGAAATTTTCATCGCATTGAACTTTTGGTTGGGAATGCATGTGTGATGCATCCTTAAGCGTACACACACGTCGGAACGGAGCGGCCACGGGGCGAGCCGGCCGGTGCGAGCTTTCCCTCGTCGGGCCGCTCCGGTTGAACCTCCTCTTCGCCGATGCCGGCGTTGCAAGGGCTGTTGCCCGTTGGGATGGCAACGTCGCATTGCAGCGTTGGGACTGCGGTCGATGCCGTTGGAGCGGCACCGGCAGCAACCGCTGCCGCTGCGGACCCTCCTCTTCGCTTCCCTCACGGCGATGTCGCGAGGGGGTGGCAATGGTCGGCAGTACCGGCACAGAAGCGGGCGAGGCTCCGAGGGGTGGATTCCGAGGATGATGTGGGGTGGTTTCGCCGGCGCCATCGGGGGCCGAGGGGGCTTCTCTCCGGCACGGTCTTCGTGGCAGCATGTGCTTCGGCGAATCCACCGGAGCAACCGAACCCTCCATCCTCGCCCTCTTTTACCCTCGTTCTCTATTCACCTTCTCCTTTCCTCACTCTGTTTTCCTCTATAGGCATATATGTATATATTTATATATATTACATATAGGTATATATATATGTATCTGATATATTATATATTAGATATATATGGTCTATATATTATATATTGTATATATATATATATATATATACGTCTTTTATATGTAATATATTATATGTATTATATATATATTCCTCTTTTCCGCCTCCTCGTCTGTTCGCCGGCTCTCACCCTCTGCCGTTCTCTCCGCTCTCTCTATCTCTCCTATTCTCTCGCGTCCCTCTATCCCGCTGCTCCTACGGCGAATCGATAGCCGGCCCCCTCGCACGGCTCCGCGCCCCGCGGACGGACACATGCCTCGGACAGCCAGCCTCGACGTTAAAATCCGTGATTCGAAGAAAAAAATAAAAATGAAATAATAATTCTCGCTCGAGCGATTTACGGAGAGCTGTCGGAGCGATTTTTTGAAATACTGTCGCACGGGACGGTTCGCGGGTCGGGGGTTTTACCGAGCTCCGCGGGAGCGAGCGGCGGAAATACAGGAGAGGCTTGCGATTTTTATACGGGTTCGGCTTTTTTTCTTTTTCTGACATTTATACTCTGGGGCATTTTCCAGCATTTTTCAAATCAGCTATTTCGCCGTGTAAGTTTCGAGCTCGTGGCTGCGGCGTAAGCGCCGCTCTACCTGCGCCGCGAATAGCCCACCTGCGTGCGAGCAGCGGGGTCATCTTCCTCCGCATCCCATAAGATCAAGGTCGCGTTGCGTCAGTTTCTATTATCGTACCGGCTCTACCCCCTTTGAATTTCCATCAACGGTACTCGCGGGCAAGGGTTATATTTACGTTTTCACCGCGAGCGCTCAAGGTTGCTCTAGCTGTAACGCGATTTCTGCCTTTTTTTAACCCCTTCACCGCAGCTCGAACTTACGTACGATTCGTAGCGAGGTTGCACCCAGAAACATAATTTATTTGACGGCCACCGATTATTTGGTTTAAGTAAAATATTGATTGGATTTAAGTAAAATATTTATTTGATTTAAGTAAAATATGTATTTGATGTAAATAAATATTTATTTAAATCAAATAAATATTTAACTTCAACCAAATAAGCGGTGGCGGTCAAATAAATATTTTTTCTCGGTATGCGCGGTCGGGCGCGACTTGCGCGATCCGTCGCGAAGCGCGGCGATTTAGAACGCGAAGCCTTACGACCATCTTGGAGCTTTTTTTTTTTTTCTTGGTTCGGCAAACCTTTCGCGCGAATTTCACCCCCACGTTTCTCCGGCGAACGGGGGGCCCGAATTGTGGGATTTAATTCCTTCGGAATGCGCCCGCGAATAAAACAATACCAGAATTGCGAAGCCGCTTCGCCGGCTCGAGTCGCTCGCTCCGCAACCGTCTATCTTGTCCTCTTTCCCTCTTCGTCGTGCACTGTAAAACCGCTGCTCTGTTCTTTGGCTCCGTCTCGCTCTCGCCCTCTCGCCAACACGGCTTCACCCTCTCCCGTGCATCGCCGTCTCTCTCGACAGTCTCGGTCGATAGCTCGTGGGGGTCGCGCCAGAGACGCGGCGACGCCCTACCTCCAGCCACCCCCTTTACGATTCCAGAGGTTCCCAATCTCTTAAAGTGCGCACTGCCCGAACAAGCCTCGCGAGCCTTTTTCGACCGCCCTTCGTCACTGCCCTCGATGAGAAAAATAACACTAGAAGAACCAAAACGTCCGAGAATTATCGGTGAATTATTTTTATTTTTATTCGGGCTTTTCTTTCGCTGCGAATCGTTGAAAAATTTTGAAACTCGGTCTGTCGAGGGAATTGTAGGTAAAAAAAAATTTTCTGCCCTCCACTGTCGCTGGAATTGTCGTGGATGAAGTATAGGAACAATTTTGTTTTAATACTATTGGAGGATACATTTATTTAGGACTATAGTTCGAGAGGAACCGGCCGAGGCCGGCGGCCAGTGGTGCTCAATCTTCACTGACGAGCTTCTCACTCCGTTTCTGTCGCGAGCTAGGGAATTTAATGAGGGGATTTGGGTTTAACGTTTGAGAATGATCGGTAGATTAGTTTTTCTTTATTCGACCTTATCGGTGAGCTTTTCTTTCTCTCCGAATCGTTTTAAAATGGTTACATTCGAACTGTCGATTGAATTGTAGTTGAAGATTTTTTTCTGCTCTTCACTGTCAGTAGCTTTGTCGACGATGAAGTATAGAAATTATTTCATTTTTGTACGATCGACGGATAATTTTCTCGAAGATTATAGTTGGAGAGGAACCGACAGAGGCGGCGGCCAGTGGTTCTCAATCTTCACATTGACGAGCTTTTTTCTCCACTTCAATTCACCAAATACGGAATATAATGAAGCGGTGCGAGGTTTAACGAGAAGGGAGATTAGAGAACATGCGACGATGGTTCTTGTCGGGGTTGAAGTTGGAAAAGTCAAGCTAGTCGATTGTAAAACACGAATTATCACGAGTTCGAAGGCGCACGCACACTGAGAAAAAGAAAAGGCTGGATTAACCAAGGCGTGGTGATGAATGTTTTAAAAAAGAAGCATTTTTGTACAATTTTATTTTAAATACGATTTATTGTAAGTCGAGGGAACGATCGAGGCCGCGCGGCCAGTGGTTCTCAATCTTCAAACTGACGAGCTTTTTACTCCATTTCAATCGCGAGCTGCGGAACTAATAAGGAAATAATGAGGCGCTGCGAGGTTTTGCGAGAAGGGAAAAATATTCTGGAACGCGTGACGATGGTTCTCATCGTCTCGTGTTCCGAAAAAACGAGCTGGTTGATTGCAAAACAGAAATTATCGTGATGCGAGTACCTTGGGCGGACGACGAGGCTCGAACCCACACGCACATTGATTAAGGCTGCCCTTGTTCACTTCGCATAAGTTTCAGAGAAATGAGAGGGAATTGCAAACACTTCTGGATTGTATAAAAATCTGAAAAAATCAAGCGTATCAAAGGTTCTGAAAAGATTAATTTTTCACAATAATAATTCCAAAATGTCATCAACAAATTGATTAAAATGAATTGTTCAACAAATCTCCCGCAAACCTAACTTTTTTAATGAAAATAATTCGGTCACTTTTCCGAATACGTATGAATCTTTACAGATTTTTAAATTCACTTTGAATTTTTTTTTATATTGGAAAAATGTCTGGAAAGTCACAAAGTTGAAAGTGAATTTAAAAATCTGAAAAAGTTCATGTTCAGAAAAGTGAACGAATCATTTTCATAAAAAAAGTTAGCTTTCCGGAAGATTTGTTAATAACTTTATTTTTCATAAATTGGTTGACAACATTTTTGGAATAATTATGCAAAATTAATCTTTTCAGCACCTTTGACATGTTCGATTTTTTTCAGATTTTTGTATCATCCAGAAGTGTCCAATTTCCTCCCATTTCTCTGAAACTTATGCGAAGTGAACGCTATTCGCAGTCACCACCTTAAACGAGCGCAACATTGTGTAATACGTACCCGGGGGACAGAGATTTTTCCTCGGCGCTTGAGAACGACCCCTCGGCGAGAGATCGCGACGAATTAAAAAAGCGAGCCCAACGTTCAAAAACCTCTGCGAAGGGGGCGGAAGGAGCATTATTTCCAATCCCATCGAATTTTCTTCGCTCTTTTTTCTCATTAATCTTCCGGTCAAACTACCCACGCGGCACTCCCCTTTATCTCTCGATTAAACGGCAAATCATAAACGGACTGCGACGGATTGGATCGCGCGTATCGGCGCAGCACAGTGGAAAAATACCAAAAATATATATATATCTTCCAAATAAAATAAATAAATAAAAAATATCTGCATCATGCAGAGTGGAAATAAGTGTTGAGGGGAGACAGTTAACAGACTGAGGAACGTAAAGTTTGTCGTTCGTGATCGACACGTAATGAAGTAATCAGGTGCTCGAAAAAAAAAAAAAAACGGGGGTTTTGAAGCGGCGAGAAGCGTACGTACATCCCGCGCGAGGAAACAAAAAAAAATAATAAAAATAAGAATAAATAATATTTATAAACGTAAGGGAAGTAAGCGAGGGGCGCGGGTGCGAGGGGGCGAATCTGGCATGGCGAGTCTCGATGAGTTTTAGGGCTTTTTTCTATTTTACTATGAAACGATCCTAAAAAAATGGCGAACACACAAAAAACACACATACACACACACATATATATATTGTCTAACTTAGCGGAGCGGTGAATAGGCCCGACGGAAATTAAGCAAAAAAAAAGAAAAACCAACAACTTTGACGAGGCGAGGCAAAGACGGGGTTTAATTAAACAAAATATAAACTTACACGCATATATATATATAAAATATATATATATATATTATTGTGTTTGTCGAGCATATGTAAACATTATATTTATATATCTATAGCCGACTCGACTCGATTGCCGAGTAAATCTGTAGTGTTTTTCCGGCGAAATTCACTTCGCGAGAAGGCGTCGTGCCGTGGCGTTTCCCCCAATATTGGTCGCCCGGGCGGGGTCGGCGCAAAACCTATAATTGAGCGACGAGACCCGGCGACCGAAAGCGGAATGTTAAGAGTAATATTTACAACAAAAATAAACGTGGATAGACAAAAAAAAAATAAATACACATCCCTCGATAAATGGGGCTGGAGTAGACGAGGGTGAGAGAGAGAGAGAGAGAGAGAGGAGGAAGCATAAAACATCTAAAAATACGAAGAAAAAAAAAAAATAATAATAATAAAAAATAAAATATTAAGGATATGTAAAGAATTAATTTTGTACTTTTTCGTGTACTTTGCGAAATGCTCAACAAAAAAGAAAATCGTATCTATCGTATTAAAGAAAAAAAAAGAAATAATAATACTTGGTGTCGTGAATGAAGATGAAAAAAAAAAAAAACAAATTCGTGTTCGAAGCTTGCGGATTGGGATAAATTTCAGTGTTAACAGCAGATCAGAACAGTGTTTCCGTATGTAAAAAAAAAAAAAAAAAATCGACTGGATAAAGGCGCCCCTTCTTTCCCGGGTAATAGAGTATGTAACACAGATCGTTTGGATGATAAATCACCGGTGAAGATTGGTTAAAGTAAATCGATCGAGCGAGAAAGTATTGGATCGTCGAGGCTTTTTTCGTGCACGGATCGTAAAGCGCGAGCGTGACGTCCCGGAGTCTTCCGTACCGCGGGCGATCCTTTTTTTATTTTGTTTCTTCTCGTTAGAGCGAGGATGTTGATTGTGCGAGCGTGTGCGAAAAGCCGAAAAGATCTCACGCGCTCAATATCCGCGTTCTCGACAGGTCGAGCGAAGATGACGAATGAACGGCAAGGGAAGTGGTGTTCCGACGAAGAGGGTATAGAGCGAGAAGGCAAGCGCGAGGAACGAGGGAATGGCAGTGGGGAGAGAGAGAGAGAAAAAAAAAGGAGAAAAAAAAATTATCGATACAAAATATTAATACCTAAATGCCCGGTTTATTTTTATATTTATTTTTCGATCTATGAAACGTTATAAAAGTTTAAAAGTAATATTAAATTAAAGAAGTATATGAATGACGATGACGATGAATATTATTACCTAAAAACGCTATGTACATTAAAAAAAAGATACACAAAAAAAAACAATATTGATAAACTAGTAACGATACCGTAACACGATATTTGCAATTCGCACGATTACAGATTGATATTTGAATGATAAGAGAGAGAGAGAGAGAGAGATAGAGCGATATGTTAACCGCGCTCAAAAATAGTGGTCACACATCGCCCCCGTCATCAAGACCCATTTTCAATATTTTCTCGTCAGACGAGGTCAACGGGGAATTTTTGTTTTTTCTATCACCCTCTCGGGCGCTCAAACATCCCTGGCTCACACACCTCTCCGGCATTACATTACCTATAACCGCAATTTAAACGAATAAACAACGTAATTGACGACCGTGTACAATTCGGTGTAGTGTTTTTTAGAATTTAAGAGAAAAAATAAAAATAAAATAAATGAAAAATCACACATTAATGGAACAAAACGATATCCATGGAGTAGAAGTTACGATTAAAGACAAGGTACGTCCTCGTTCTCCCTTTCTTTGACAAGTACTCGATGTGTAATCAATCGGTTAATTTTTATTTTATTTTTTTATTGTTTACTCTTTCTCATCTACGTGAGTACGTCGCAGCTAAAAATCCCCTCGAAACCGAGTATTGGTCCCAATAATAATAAATAATAAACGATAAATATTGCACTACTAATAATACAATTGGTATTTGAATGTCATGTCAGCATAACGGATATACTAGTCTAGTATACTTGTCAAAGTATCAAAGAGCTGGACGTGCCTGGGACGCGCACCGTTTGATGAAAATAAAAGGTAAATAAAAGAAAATAACAAAAAAAAAACATTACTGCCCAATGCTCCTGTAGGTTTAGTTTCTCGTTTAAGCGATTCAGAGCGTAGAGACATAGCTGAGAAGCTGAACTGAAAGAGTTGAAAAAAAAAAATACACACACACTTACACACATAAAAACATTTTTAAAAAATAGACGAGATGGAAAATAAGCTATGCCGAAACGATCGTTGTTGCTATATAGCACGTGGATTAAAATAATTAATGAATTTACGATTTTAACCGACGTGTAAAACGACATAGTTTAATTATAGCGAACGATGTAAGAGGTCTCTCACTGTGTAAGCGTTTAGCTGAGATCGGTTGTAATAATGGTCTTTAATCGTACTGTGTAAACGGAAAGATGAGTGACGAGAGATAAAAAATGAAAAAAAGAAAAAAAAATCGATGAGAACATAGCACACGGAAAATATAGCACCAGGATCAATCAATGTAATAATCGATCTCGATCGAACCCAATTCACTCACTCACTCACTCATTTCGCATAACTAATTAAAGTAATGGCTAACGTAATGATTTGTGATATACATATATTATGATATCTAAAGTTACTCTGTATATACATATATATTTATTTGTAACATAGATGTGCAGAATGTTCCACGGAGTTTGGAACACTGACGTCTGGAGTCGACGATTTCGGGTAGGTCCGAAACGATTTTTAAAAAATTTTTTGTTTTATTTTTTCATTCAAATTTCGCGCGCTTCGTCCGATCTATAACGAGTCGCTGCCACTGGCTGCTCGGGTTGGGCGAAACTCCGCGCTCCCGTCGCGTCTTTATTCCTATCCGTGGGGCATTTTGTGTATATGTAATAACGCGCATAGCTTTTCGACTGATTATCGTAACGTGATCGGAAATGATAAAAAAAAAAAAAAACATAAAGATTGAACAATTGAAAAAAAAAAACAAATAACATACCCAAATCGCCGATAACTCGTCGGCCATATTATTGCGATTCCTCGCGCGCTTTCGTGGCGCCATTAAAAAAAAAAAATTCATCCCCTACGCGTACCGAGCGTCGAAAATAAAAAGTTGCTTTGAGGGCGGACCGATCGTTTCTTTTCGAGGGTAATAAGAAACGACAATCGACTGGAATAAGCCCTGGAATAAGAAAAAAAAAGAAATTCGTGCCGGACGCACTCCGTTCGTCCGTAAATTATTTTTGATAAATTCGCGCGGGAATGAGATTCCCAACGGCCCCACCGTAACTCGGTGACTAAAATGAAAAAAAAAAAAAAAAAAAATTATGAAAATGGATGAATAAAGCTGAGAGTGAAAGCTTCTTGTGCGCGTGAATCGATAAATGGTAAATTGGCTTGATCGATTCACCGATTAAATAATCTAATCTCAGCAAAGAAAAAAAAAATATGAAAAAATTTGTATTACGAGAGATTAGAAGTGTGTGTGTCTGATGAAAAATCCACGCTGGAATTATTGCGTAAGGGGTTTGGGCGCGATAAAACGAGAATGATGATAAGTGGGGACGAGCATGTAATGCGGATATATATACATAAACATATTATATATCTATATTCTTATGATGCATGGTTAAGGCCTAAAAAGAAATGACACACGTATACATTACATGAAAAAAAAAAATTGATAAAAAAAAGACATACGGACACTGGTACACTGATAGGTATTTGTACGTACGTGAATATTATTATATAGGTATATAAACGCATATATATCTCTGTAATAATTATTACACTTAACTATGGTTTCCATAAGTAGACTCGTAATTGCCCCACCTCCCCCTCCCCAAAGTTCGCCCCTTTCCCTCAGATTCCCATCCTCTCAGTCCCAGCTCGACGTTTACTCGGTTTCACGTAAACGACACGTCTTCGATACGGAATTTCAAAGCAATAAGTATGAAAAAAAACGAAAAAAAGAAAATTAAGAATCTTACTTAAGGTTTACCGTAGGATGATTTAAGCGTGAAAGATAATGGATGACGAATGAAAAAAAAAAATTGAACGATATTAGACGAAATATACGATCCTTGTTAAACACGAGCATACACACGACGGATTCGAGGATATTACTGACTAAAACGTATGTAGACAGAACTTAGATAAACCCGTCACTCCATCGTTATAATATGTCGAAGTCTGTTCCGTCGAAATGGAAAGAAGTCGGGTTTTACTTTATTCCTTTTTCTCAATCTGATATCGTCCAATCGTCATTGTGTTTATAAAAAAAAAAATTATTATTGTTCTACCTCGCGTTCACGTCGTCTCTATAACTTACTCTCGCTCTCTCCCCCTTCTCTCTTCATTCCTATTTATTTCGTCATTGCTCCGGAGTTCAACAAATTCTCTTTCCCTTTCGAGACATTCGGCGAGGAAACATTGAAAAAAAAATATATGTATCATCCATTTTTTCACATCATTGGCACGTGTCACACGCAAACGGGAACTGTGCTGACCCGCGTTGATTCCACTCGCAATTCCACGTACACAACTATAATTCTTCGTCCTAAATCCGCGAGTCTTGCAAAACCAAAAAAAAAAAATCTTGACGATTTACATAATCTAATATTTTTTACTCAAGCAAATATATATATAATGTATTATAATAAATAGGTGGGTGGAGTATTGGTACGAGGGCGTTGCCGGGCTCTGAATTAATCTCGGCTAACGCGAATCGATAAAAAAAAACTATATTATTAACTCAACCACGAAACCAAAGCAATATGTACTCGCAATCACGCGACTGCGCTGGAACGCGAAACTGAACGACGTCGAGTTAACGTGAATCTAAGAAAAAAAAAAACACTTTGGCTACATATTTCAAGTCCGAAACCAAAATGAATTTAAACTCGATAAATCTTGAGACGCGAGTGACGATTGGAGTTGGTGTGTGCTCGAGAAAAGCGCGGATTAATCTCGTCAAAGGCCATATCAAAGCTTTCTGTGATTCACGAAGACTGATCATCTGTTTTAGTTGGGAAAAGAGGAGTGAGTGAGAACAAAAAAGATAAAAATGAAAAATTGAAGGTAAAAATGAGATGTGAGCTAAAAAAAAAATTACGAACAATTCTCAAAAAATACAGATTCACGTGTCGTTTCAGTCGCGCGTGCGCAGTCGCTTTCGCGTCCTGCTCACTATTGTACGACTCGCGGAACAGGCTACGAAGACGATGAAGAAAAAAAAAAAAAAAAAAAAAGAAAAAAAAAAAAAAAAAAAAAAAAAAAAAAAAAAAAAAAAAAAAAAAAAAAAAAAAAACACACGAAGAAGGAAATTGTTTGACGAGAGAGAAAGGGAAGAAATTTGACACGAGAGCGTGTGACGTTTTTCCAGTGTCTCAACCAGTGTACGTTGCGTACACGCGCATTCCCAAGACAAAGAAAAATAAAATACAAACACTTTCTCATTCTTGCACGAAAATCGAATGAAAACAAAAAAAAAAACAAAAACAAAAAAAAAGAGAAAAACGGCAGCAACAAAAAAAAATGATAAAGAGACGAAGGAGGAGACGAGAAAAGCAGATAAGATTGAATATTATAACGAAACAATATATATGAGTATGAAATAAACTATATGAAATTATACATATATATTTATGAAGAGAGGGTATATTACGAGGCGAAAAGATGTATTTAATTTTCATTAGTTTACATTTACGGTGATTCATAAAAAAAAAACAAATATATTATATAAATGATTAAAAATAGGAATATTCTATATGTACGACAGGAAAAGAAAAAAAAATTACAATAATGATATATATCTATTTTACGTGGGCACGAACTGTACGTGACGCTATTCGGTCTGTAGACGATATCCAATGATCTTTTTGCATCGATTATCCAAGAAGTTCACTTACAATTAGTACGTAAGTTGTACGGAGAGGCTGGGCCCGTATAATATATTTACAATATATTATGAGACTGTCATCTGGCGCTGGCTATCGATTAAAGCCATGCTCGATATTTTTCTGTGTTGGTCAGCACAGAAAAAAAACACACAAAACAAAAAAAAAAAAAAAAAAAAAAATACACGCATACAACACACATGCACACATTTCCACGAGCCCTCCCTCTTATTACTTAGGTACACGCATTTACATCCGAGACACGCACGAATCGTCCGAAAAAAATTCCGCTGGAAGGACGCGACCCTTGACGCACGCCCAGAAACTCACCCCTAGCAATACCACTCGTCTCACCCCCCACCCTTCGTAGAAGTCACGTTGAGCCATGGTACCGGGGAGAACGAAAAAATCGAGCGAGATAAAATAACCGGGAAACCCTTTGAAGGATATGCATCGTCGGCTCGGATCTCCCTCTCTACATTTTTTTATTGATGACGAGGAACTCAAAAAAAAAAGTGTGTTTCAAAGTTTAACCGTATAAAAACGAGACTAGGAAGGGAGATAGGAATTGTGGAGACGATCGGGATGAGTGAATGAAATATCTAGTATATTACATACGTATATTTCTCTAAGGCTTAAAAGGTTATAATAACTAAATTTTAAATCGTGTAATAAGTTATTGAAAAAAAAAAGATAACAGAGAAAAAAAATCTAGTTTTGGATAATATTTGATCGCAGGCGGGTGCGCACGACGACGAGGGTCGATAGATAAATTTTAAGCACGCCTCATCGCATCGCCCAGTTTCATCGTTTGACTGAAGAAAAAAGAAAACAAAAAAAGTAACAAATGAATGAAACTAAAAACCCATGAGTATCGATATAATCGTTCGTCATTGGCTTACTCGATTGGTGAAAAAAAATACGTATAGAAAAAAAAAGGAAAAAGAAACAAATTCGCAAGCAACCGGAGCTGCTTGCCGTGAGAAATTAGGATTATATATCAATTTAATAAATTTCGTGCTAAAAAAAACGATGATACGTATTTAATCGGCTTAAATAATGTGTAAGTGAGACGCGAGAGAGATAATAATTGGTATATTTTGTGACAAAAAATAAATAAAAAAACTCGCGAACGGACAAATCTCTCTCGCTACATTGACAAAAAAGAATCCAAAAAAAAAAAAATAAAAAACATGCGAAAGCACAAAAAAAAAAGCGAAACGAAATTGAAGCGCACTCGGTCCGCGGATAATCCAGTGAATGACGAAGAGTCCTCCCAAATTTTTTTAAGCCTCTCTCCAGCATGTTAACATTTGCCCATCGCCCTTAATAATTCACCGAGTCACAAAAGTCGTCGGTCAACGAGGCGGGCACGTCCCTGATAACGATTGGGATTCGCCTTCTCGACGCATTTTTTAATATTGTCTTTTCCAATAAATAATTAAAAAAAAACCAAGAAAAAGAGACAAAAAAACGTGAGACGCGGCGGATGAGAATCGGATGTAGAAAATGCAATATCGGGATTATCTCGCCAAAGTTCTCTTGGAAAATCGTCTAGAGCCAGCTTCGGGGATAGAGCATGATTCGGCAGACAGCTTGCAGCGTGCGGTGAATTTTCAAAGTGAAAAAAAAATAAAAAAAATAAAAAAAATATATCGAAGGAAAGAGAGTCGCGGGGTTTTCGCCGGTGTCTCAATGCAACGTTTCCAAAGAGGGGTGCAATGGCGCGAACGACGAGCGATACAGGCACTCTCGGCTTTCCGTCGAACGTCTGTATCGATCGGGTGGTTCGAGCCTCGCGGACAGAGAGCGAGGGAGGTG
>JAPYZC010002719.1:0-14141 GCA_030522665.1 Ichneumoninae sp. A BG-2022a | reverse complement strand
CAGAGACGGTAGACTTGTCGGGAAAAAGCAAAGCATTAGCGGATGTACAATTTAATACCGCGTCCGATGATGCTTCAGTTTTATCCAAAACGTCAAACACTTTTAAATGGCATTGATTCGAAAAATTCATCTATCTCTCTCGCACTCATATGTCACGTGGTACATCTTTCACATGGCCTTAAGTATCTCTCAAGGGTTTCGAGCTCTGAATGCGACTCTTTTGAACAAAAAGGTATATGAGGGTTTTTCTCATCGAAAAATGTAAAAGGTTAATCTTTTCTTTTGCTACAGAGTCACGTTCGTTCTTACAGGCCCTATTATTCTACCATGCAGAGAATAAATGTGCGTATATCTATGAATGAGCGCATTAAAATGATACAGTTTGTGTTTAAATTATCGCGCCATGAGGAGTGGGAAATTCGTGCGAGCGAGCGCTCGTCACAAAATAACACCCGTGTCGCCTCCGTCGTGGCGACAAGGAAGCTTCGTGGCATTTCTCACCAACGCCGAACGCCTGAGATTATCGGCTCGAGTATTCCAGTCACGACTCTGGAAGTGAATTCGTTGAGCCTGGGTCGTCGAACGTAATCTCGTGCTGTCCTGTTGTGCTTCGTTTTTATCGTACTTGCCACAAGAATATACGCGATTAATTTCGCGTGTCGTGGCCCACGTCCGCCGAATAAAATGCTATCCATTTCGACGGAAGCCGCTGGGTGAGCCGTGAAAATCCGATCCTCGACTCCTGAAATCACCGCGACAGGTACCAAAAAAAAAAAATCAACAAATCATTTCCATCAGAGGTTCGCCGCGGACGATCGTAGTGGGCAGCTGAGGAGCGTATTGTCCCAAATCGGCGTTAGTTTCGAGGACGGGATCGCCGAAAAAATTAACGAAGCTGCACCGGAAGTGCAGCGGGAGAGGCGAGTCCGCGATCCGTCGAAAAAAAAGAAACTGATCGGAAGCACGGCGACACGTAGCAACCAATCGGCGGTAGTGTGGATAGTTGTTGTGTAAGAAAAAAAGAATCCAATAAAAAAAATGTCGGACTCCGAAGGAAGTAATTTTTCGGAGAACGAGAGCGAGCGTGGTGGTGCCAGAGGCAGCGACAGCGAGCCAGATAATCGTTCAGCGAAGTCTGACGCCGGTAGCGAAGCTGGTAGCCGAGCGTCTCGCAGCAGAAGCAGATCACGCTCCAAGTCTAGGAGTCGCTCAAGGTCCAGGTCTCGCTCTCGTTCGGGATCAGAGTACGTATACTGTGTTTCATAGATCTTTCCAATAATCATCCTAGATAAAAATCATCCTCACCAATAATCAATTAATTAATTTGTTTATTTATTATGTGTTTACGAGTCAAGCCCTTCATTCAATATTGATTATAAATGTACAAGTGTGAACATAATATGCTTGGTCCACCCATACAGCATCTGAATACCTATATTTAAAAAGCAGAATTGTATTACAAATGATTATTCTCGACAATAATCATCCTTAATAATAATCATTCTCCTGCTTTGCTCAGATCCGACGATGTCAAAGCTGATGAGGCGGAGGAAGCCCACTCCGGAGATGAGGAGACCGTTGAACCTGAAGAGGAACCAGAAGGTTTGTTATGATTTTTTTTGTTTCATGACTTTCAAGATAATATCTATTCATTATTGAATCTGAAAGACCAATGTCAAGATCATTGGTTTTTTGGTTGATTAATAATAATAAGTATTTTTACATTAATTTTGCAAACAATGTTAAGTGCAGGACATTCTTTTTTTTCCTTTGCGAATGAAGTTATTATTTTTTTATACGCTTGATTTTACAATTTTTTGTGTTGCCACTGTAAAAAAAATTGTGAATGTTCACAGGTGAGGATTTGGACGGAAGCGAGCGCGACGAGGAAGAGGATGAGGATGACGAGGACGACGACAGGCCGCGAAAGAAGAGAAAGAAGGACCGTTTCTGCGGTTTCATCGACGACGAGGCCGAGGTCGACGATGACGTCGAGGATGACGAAGAGTGGGAGGAGGGCGCGCAGGAGATCGGTATCGTCGGTAACGAGGTGGACGAGCTCGGTCCGACGGCTCGTGAGATCGAGGGTAAACGACGCGGCACGAATCTCTGGGAGTGAGTAACGATCTCGAAATCCTCGCGAATCCACCGATCTTCCGTACTCGTAACGTGCACACCGCGACACGCGGAGACTCAAGTCTCAAGAAAGTTCCCTTGATTTCTCTTCCAGCTCGCACAAGGAGGACGAGATCGAGGAGTATTTGCGTAAGAAGTACGCCGACGAGTCGGTGGCCGTTCGTCACTTCGGCGACGGCGGGGAGGAAATGAGCGACGAGATAACCCAACAGACACTCCTGCCCGGTGTCAAGGATCCCAATCTGTGGATGGTCAAGTGCCGAATCGGCGAGGAGAAACCCACGGTTCTCCTGCTCATGAGAAAATTCATTACTTATCAATTTTCCGGTAAGAGAAACCTTCACATTTTCTGCAAGCAAAATCCTGGCGGTGCCCGAATGGTAATGCAAACTTGTATTTTTATTACCAGGTGAACCATTACAAATCAAATCGATCGTCGCACCTGAAGGTGTAAAAGGTTACATCTACGTAGAAGCCTACAAGCAACCTCACGTTAAAGCAGCTATCGAGAACGTCGGAAATCTAAGAATGGGCATATGGAAACAGCAGATGGTGCCTATAAAAGAAATGACCGACGTTCTTCGAGTCGTCAAGGAACAAACTGGCCTCAAGGCTAAACAATGGGTCAGGCTGAAGAGAGGAATCTACAAGGACGATATAGCGCAGGTGGACTACGTTGATCTCGCTCAGAATCAAGTTTACCTCAAGATCATGCCGAGAGTCGACTACACCCGACCTCGTGGACAGCTCAGAACCGCGGACAGCGAAGCCGAAGCTCTGAAGCGCAAGAAGAAGAGACGACCGCCCGCGAAGCCGTTCGATCCCGAGGCTATTCGTGCGATCGGCGGTGAAGTCACGAGCGACGGAGATTTCTTGATCTTCGAGGGTAATCGATACAGTCGCAAAGGGTAATTTTAATCGTTTATCTCGCATACGATTTTCCACTTATTCACCGCGGTTGCTTGACAAGAAATATCCTGATTTTCCTTCCAGATTCTTGTACAAGAATTTCATGACGAGTGCCATAATAGCCGAGGGTGTCAAACCTACGCTATCCGAGCTCGAGAGATTCGAGGAAGCACCGGAGGGCATCGACATCGAGCTGAGCGGTACACCGGTAACTGGCGTTACAGCTGGCAAGGACGATCAGAGCGTAACACATTCCTTCAGTAACGGCGACAACGTTGAAGTTTGCGAGGGTGAATTGATGAATTTGCAAGGAAAGATCGTCTCGATCGACGGTAATATGATTATGGTGATGCCGAAGCACGAGGAGCTCAAAGAAGCCCTCGAATTTCAGGCCAACGAATTACGGAAGTACTTCACTATGGGCGATCACGTCAAGGTGAGTTTTTTCTGACTGCTTCTCTTCGATATCCATAAAAGGGAGAAAACGTGTATATGTGAAATACACGTGTAAAATCGATCTCCGATCATCCTCGGCTTTACAACACACTTATTAAATAATTTCAGGTCGTCGCCGGCAGATACGAAGGCGATACGGGTCTGATAGTGCGCGTCGAGCCGAATCGCGTCGTCCTATTTTCCGATCTTTCGATGCACGAGCTCGAGGTACTTCCGCGAGATCTCCAACTGTGCTCGGACATGGCGACGGGTGTCGACAGTCTCGGCCAGTTCCAATGGGGAGATCTTGTTCAGCTGGACGCTCAGACCGTCGGCGTGATAGTCCGACTGGAGCGTGAAAATTTTCACGTTCTGTCGATGCACGGCAAAGTCGTCGAGGCGAGACCGCAGGGTCTCAACAAACGTCGTGAGAATCGAAACGCCGTTGCGCTCGATTATCAACAGAATACGATACAGAAGAAGGATATCGTCAAAGTTGTCGACGGACCACACTCCGGACGTGGCGGTGAAATAAAACATCTGTACAGAAGCTTCGCTTTTCTTCACTCTCGTATGTACGTCGACAACGGCGGCATATTCGTGAGCAAAACGAGACACCTGCTGCTCGCGGGTGGCAACAAATCGGCTGCGCCGTCGATGTCACCGGCGGCGGGTTTCATGTCGCCGAGAATCGCGTCGCCGATGCATCCGAGCGGGTAAGTTTTCCCGACGTAAAAAAATTGAAAAAAAAAAATCGGCGATCGATTTAACTCCCGGGTGAATCGGGGAATCATTCGTAAATTATTCGCAGCGGAGGCTTCGGCGGGCGAGGAGGCGGAGGCGGTGGCCGGGGACGCGGACGAGGCGGCGGGGCTAGGAGGGACCGCGAGATTATCGGTACGACAATAAAGATCACGGGTGGACCGTACAAGGGCAACGTGGGGATGGTGAAAGACGCGACCGAGAACACGGCTCGCGTCGAGCTGCACTCAACGTGTCAGACCATCTCGGTCGACAGATCTCACATCGCCAACGTCGGTGTGCCGACCAAGGATGGAGGTTTCTCGAGCTACACCAGAACTCCGGCCTACACAGCGGGAAGCCAGACTCCCATGTACGCCAGGGATGGATCGAAGACTCCGATGCACGGATCTCAGACTCCTATGTACGAGAGTGAGTATACGAAAAATTATTTTTTCAACTTTTCTTTTTATAAATGAGCGATTGGTGATTTTTTTCACGATGTTTATCGTATCTTACAGATGGCTCGAGAACTCCGCATTACGGTTCGATGACACCGTCTCACGACGGTTCCCGCACGCCCGGACAGTCCGGAGCATGGGATCCAACGGTAACTAATACACCTGCCAGAACGAACGACTTCGATGCTTACAATATGGAAGAGGCTGGCTCGCCGGGCTACGCTCCGGGTTATCCGTCGACCGGCGGACCATTCACGCCCCAAACACCGGGAACTATGTATGGCTCGGAGCAGAGTTACAGTCCGTATCAGCCGAGTCCCAGTCCTGCGGCGAGCGCTACTGCCAGTCCCAGTCCAGCCGGTTATGTGGCGACGCCGTCGCCGTCGGGAACCGGTTACACGACCAGTCCTCACGGGGCGTTCGCTACACCGTCGCCTATGGGTTATAGCCCCATGACACCGGGTACGTGCTTCCGTTAGGATAAAAAATTATGGTTTATTCTTTCGTTCTATTTCTTTACTCATCGTACCGTTTTTCCAGGCGTCAGCGGCAGCCCTTACAACAATCCGCAGACTCCAGGATCCGGTCTGGACACGAGCGTCGGCTCGAACGTCATAGGAAGCTCCGAATGGCACACGGTTGACATAGAAGTGAGAATCAAGGACACTCACCAAGATCCGGCGCTCGCTGGACAGCAAGGTGTTATTCGTGGAATTTCCGTAAGTTTTTCGATCATTTCAAAGTCGAAAAAATCAAGATTGCGTTTTAATAATTTGTTTGTTTTTTTTCCCACTAAAGGGTGGAATGTGCGCCGTCTTCCTACCGGCGGAGGATAGGGTAGTGAATTTGGTCTGCGAGCAGCTCGAGCCGGTGGTTCCTACGCGGGGCGACCGCGTCAAGGTCGTTCTCGGAGAGAACCGCGAAGCCGTCGGCACTCTGATTTCCATCGACAACCAGGAAGGCGTTGTGCAGCTCTCGACCGGCGAGGTGGATATGCTACATGTCCGGTTCCTCTGCAAGATGAAACCTCCGAATTAAAGAGACTCGGGAGTGACATCGAAGACACGATGGAGCGTCATACTGTACTGTCGATAATCCCCGTGCGAAGTACCGCACTATCATGTTCTCGTTACTGTTACGAAATTGACCGGAAAACAAAAATATATATAAATTATGGATAATCCACTGGAATTATTTGTAGTGCCAATTCGATAATTTTTTTCGTAGGCAGGAGGGACTCGCGCTGGAGACCTTTGTCGTCTCGACTCGCGATCAATTATCGATCGGCTTATCGCCGGATACCGGTCGATCGGGGTGTAGAGCGTATAACTATTGTGTATTTTATTAACGAAATAAAAACGTGCTTGTCCAGACAATTGTCTCGCGATACCTGGTTCACGAGGCGAGTGTCCCAATCTCTTATCCTGATCTCCGATTATGACAATTGTCAACTATGTATGTGTACACACATTTTTTTTAAAGGTATATTTTTATTGGATTCCCGATGAGAAAACGTTTTGGATTTCGATCGTTAAATGAAAGATGGAACGTGGTCGGTAAGTGGGTCGCTCGCCGCTGCGCGTCAGCTGATACCAGTGAGCGTCCGACAGTCGCCAGGCTAGGACGGTAAAAGTATAACCTATCGATTCGTCAGGTACCGTTTGTTTGATCTTCCAATTATTTTCTGTGTATTCGTGCAATTTTTGTTAATAATTTTTTGTTCCCAAACAGAAAGAGCCACCAGGTATGGCGACAAAGATGTTCCTCCAAAACTGTAGAACGCTTCACAGGATAGTTCTCTCCAAAGCCGGTAAAGTCCGGGGTAAAGTCGGACTTTTGGGTGCCGGAATTTTTGCAACAGGCTTCGCCGTGTACGATGGCTCGAGGAACGCAGTACACACGGCAAAATCGCAGCTGGACACCAGCAAATTCATGGCCCTTCCGATCACGAGCGTGGACACCCTGGAAAAAAACTCCGGCGACATGAAGACCAAGATGGAGCTGATGATAATGAAGATTCAAGCGGATTTCTGCAAATCCCTCGAGTCCTTCGAGGACGAGGGCACGCGCTTTCTCGTAGATCGCTGGGCGAGAAAGGAGGGCGGAGGTGGGATAACTTGCGTCATGCAGGACGGCGCGGTTTTCGAGAAGGCCGGTGTGAACATATCGGTCGTGTCGGGCACTCTGCCGCCCGGCGCGGTGCAGCAGATGCGATCGCGAGGCAAGAAGATGGACGACGGCGCTCTGCCGTTCTTCGCGGCCGGCGTCAGCGCGGTCATTCATCCGAGGAATCCTATGGTACCGACGATACACTTCAATTACCGTTACTTCGAGGTTGAGAACAAGGACGGCTCGGTCCAGTGGTGGTTCGGTGGCGGCACCGACCTGACGCCTTACTACCTCAACGAGGACGACGCTCGGCATTTTCACGGGGCTCTGAAGCTCGCCTGCGACAAGCACGATCCGTCGTACTACGATGCATATAAGAAATGGTGCGACGACTATTTCAACATTCCGCACAGGGGCGAGAGGCGCGGGGTCGGCGGTATTTTCTTCGACGACCTTGACACGCCGAGTCAGGAGGAGGCGTTCCAATTTGTCAGCTCCTGCGCCGAGGCCGTTATACCGTCTTACGTGCCGCTCGTCGCCAAACACAAGGACGACGGTTACGGATACGCCGAGCGGCAGTGGCAATTATTGAGACGCGGACGTTACGTTGAATTCAATCTGATTTACGACAGGGGAACGAAATTCGGGCTGTACACACCCGGCGCGAGGTACGAGAGCATCCTCATGTCTCTGCCGTTGACCGCGAGGTGGGAATACATGCACGAACCCGATCCGGCTTCCAGGGAGGGGATTCTCGTCGAGGTGTTGAAGAATCCTAAAGATTGGCTCAATGTCGCGACGAAGAAATAATTTGTTCTGTCCCGAAAGAGTATAAATGGATCCTACTGTACAGTATATATGTTAAAAAAGAACGTTGTAACATGCATGGTCCTTTGCCATGCACGATTTTTAGATCGTTGTTCCGAGGGCGCGTTAAGTCTTTGAGGGAACTTCTATGTTTCATAGAAACCGTACTTGTGCGATCGATGAGAAGTAACACAATTATCGTTGATACGATTACACTGACCGACAAAACATAGAAGTTCCTCCGGAAGAATATAATGATGCGGTAGCAACGTCTGGATGTTGGCAAAGTGGAACGTCAAGCATTGACGATTGAGGCAATAAGATTATCTTTTTTATGAGCTAATGGTGCAGAGCTTACGAGATGAGGGAGTTTCAAAGATTTTTTTACGGTAAAGAGGTTGATAAATGTAAAATAATGAGATGTAAATAGAGAAAAATTTTGCAAGGTTCGATTGAATGTTCTTACATTTGAATTTTAGGGCGCCCCCTTGCCTCTGATATCGAGCTACGCTCTGATTGGTCTGGCATCGCTGCCCTTCAGGCCTCTAGCCGAAGCTCCGAGAATCGTCGACGATCGTTTTCCGATCGTAAACATATCACAGAGATTCGTAAATATTATTATTTTTCTTTGCAAATAATAATCATATAACGGATGTCGAGTAAAAAAAAAGAACCGTGTGTGACGACAATGATTTAAGGTAGTGAATAGTAAAACTATCGAAGATCAAGATGAGCAAGGACAACAAGAGTTCGCCGGCAAAGGTTAGTGTCACTATTAGTTAGTGCCACACGGCAAGGTTTTGTTGATTTAAAAACCCCAGCATCGATTAACTGCACGATCGGTTGCAGAGATATCGGAGAAACGACAAAAATGAGAGTGATTCCGATTCGGACGAAAATTACGTGCCCTACGTGCCGGTCAAGGAGCGCAAGAAGCAACAGCTGATGAAGCTCGGAAGGCTGGGCCAGCTCAAGGAGGAAGGCACAAGTGGGATCGGTGGAAAGAGCAGCAGCGAGAATGAGAAGGACGATGGCGACGAGGATGACGGTCAGGTTTGGGGCAGAAAGTCGAATATCTCTCTGCTCGACCAGCACACCGAGTTGAAGAAATTGGCTGAAGGTACACACAAAGCATCGCCAAAGCTGTCTGTATATACATATTTTTTAAATCGGTTACGATAACTAATCTACATGTCTTTCAGCAAAAAAGGAAAGTGCCATGGAGAGACAGCTCAAGGAAGAGGAGAAGATTCTGGAGAGCGTAGCCGAGAACAAGGCCCTGATGGGAGTGGCTGAATTGGCAAAGGGTATTCAGTACGAGGATCCCATAAAGACCAGCTGGAAACCTCCTAGGTTGGTGTCCAACCTCGGCGAAGCTCGTCACGAGAGAGTCAGAAAGAAACTGAGGATTTTGGTGGAGGGCGAAGACGTTCCTCCGCCCCTTAAGGCTTTCAAGGAGATGAAGTTTCACAGGGGGATTCTGCATGGCTTGGAGCAGAAAGGCATAGTTACACCTACACCCATCCAGGTTCAGGGCATTCCTACAGTGTGAGTTATTGTTCGTGTATCTTTTAAATGAAAAAAAAAATGATAGTTGATTTTCATTTATAATTGTTTACACGCTATTTCTTTTCATTTCTGCAGATTGTCGGGCCGCGATATGATCGGCATAGCTTTCACGGGCAGCGGAAAGACTTTGGTGTTCGTTCTGCCTCTGATAATGTTCTGTTTGGAGCAAGAAGTCGCTATGCCTTTTACACGGAACGAAGGACCGTACGGTGCGTCCCTGAATTACCGTTCGCCGATAGTTCTTGCATCATGACGGTGTGAAACAAGTCGTGCCTACCAGATTTTTTTTACCGACCGTGGTATGTCGCGCGCCTCGAATAATGGCAATGCTGATAATCCTTTCCTCGTTCAGGTCTGATAATATGTCCGTCGCGAGAATTGGCAAAGCAAACCTACGACATAATTCAGCACTACACTGCCGCTTTGAGAAGCGCCAATTGTCCGGAGATTCGTAGTTGTCTCGCGATCGGTGGCGTAAACGTATCGGAATCTTTGGAGATAATCAATAGGTGAGCTCGATTTTCGGCAGTGCCAAAGATCCTTTTTATCCGAACGTGCGACTGAGTTTTGCGATACGTTACAGAGGTGTACACATAATGGTCGCAACACCAGGACGACTCATGGACATGTTAGATAAGAAAATGGTAAAGCTGAGCGTCTGCCGGTATCTTTGCATGGACGAGGCAGATCGGATGATCGATATGGGTTTCGAAGAGGACGTTCGTACGATTTTCTCGTTCTTCAAGGTAACTAGAAAACCATGACGGTTTGGAATTCACCCGATTACGTTTTAGTGCAAACTAGTCTGCATACAAGTGCCACATTTCCATTTCAGGGACAAAGACAGACATTGCTCTTCTCCGCGACGATGCCGAAGAAGATTCAGAACTTTGCTCGTTCGGCTCTCGTTAAGCCGGTAACGATAAACGTCGGTCGCGCCGGAGCGGCTTCGATGAACGTTGTCCAGGAAGTCGAATACGTTAAGCAAGAGGCAAAGATCGTGTACCTGTTGGAGTGCCTAAAGAAAACTGTTCCTCCGGCATTGATATTCGCCGAAAAGAAACAGGACGTCGATGCCATACACGAGTACTTGCTATTGAAGGGAGTCGAAGCGGTGGCTATTCACGGAGGAAAAGGTGATGATGATAATGTGAACGAGGCAGAAAAAAAAATTGTAAATCGATCTGAAAGTCGGTGTATGAAAAACATGGATTTCCACTTGCAGATCAGGAAGAGCGCTCGCGTTCGGTGGAAGCATTCCGGAAGGGTAAAAAGGACGTACTCGTTGCGACCGATGTCGCTTCGAAAGGTCTCGATTTTGCCGAGGTCCAGCACGTTATCAATTACGACATGCCCGATGACGTAGAGAATTACGGTAATGACTCCTATTGTTTCGTCGTAACGAATCCCCATAGCGCGGAGGTAATTAGTTAATCTCATTATTGTTAATTCGATCAGTTCATCGTATCGGAAGAACCGGTCGTTCGGGACGCACCGGCATAGCAACAACGTTCATCAACAAAGCTAACGACGAGTCGGTACTTTTGGATCTGAAACATTTGCTTATGGAAGCTAAACAGAAGGTTCCACCGTTCCTCCTCGAGCTCTGCTCGGAGAACGAGAAGTACCTCAATTTGGGAGGTACGCTTTCGCCAATTACCTTTGTGACTGCTCAATCTATACCTCCGATGACTCCATACTATTATTATTATTATTATTATTATTATTTCAGACGAAAGGGGTTGCAGCTATTGCGGTGGTCTCGGTCACAGAATCACCGAGTGTCCGAAACTGGAAGCTATTCAAAACAAACAAGCTTCGAACATCGGTCGGCGAGATTATTTGGCCAGCAACGCTGCTGATTATTGAACAATTAATTGTACAGTAATTTTACACCTGTTGTAAATATACGAAATTTTCACCGATGAATACGATTTTTTTCTCAGTGTCCATCGATCCTTCGTTTCCGTTAATTATTTTTTTTATCTTTGAGGCGCAGTTCGTAAAATTATGGAAACATTTTTATGATTATCAATATATTAGAAATTCAAAATATTTTTCCGACAAATTTCATATTTTTATCGGTACACCGAAGGAACCACAAGACCGCTGCCGTTCGTGGTTATCCTATCGATTAATTGATCGTGTGTTCATAGTCCAGAGGGGTTTACGGGCCGGTGACCCGTTTGCTAGCGTCTGACGTAAACAGTCTGTAACTACTGATCATGGTTGAGCGACGCGTCTGTCTACACGGTAGAGCCACTTGTCAGTAGGATGGTCCGACCATTGCGTCCCGCACTACCACTGTCAATTACCGTTCGGGTAAATCACGTAAATACACGACATTGCAGAGCCTATCCCTATTCGGTATCCACGGGTTCCAAGCATCACCGTACAAACTGTTGTCAATGCACGTTTCGTAATCAGTAGATACACAAGCCCGCACACAGGTATATACGCATACGGGGGCCTCGGTCTATCTTACGGGTGAAGGCGGTCTGACCAATGCTTGTCGTGTCTGCTAACAACGCCTCACGCGAGTTGCGAGTGCACAGCTGATCCTGCTGATCCTTACCAGTTCGACCGCACCGCTCGATCCTCGCGTCAACGTGCGCAACGTAATAATCTCGACAGATGTCGCTGATCCGCCTAAATATCGCATCGACGATGCCGCAGTTGCAGCAACAACATATCGAGAGCATTTGAGATGTGTTTCCGCAAAATACTCGCGTTTCTTTGATTTAATGTAGACGAGAAAGGAAAATGTGTATCGATTCGGCGTATTGGCTTCGGAAGATACAGGAAGTCATTCCGACACAAGCTATTCGGCGCGTTAGAATATTTCTCTCGGTAAGAACGTGGAAAGTTGGTTTTTTTTTTGGTGAATGCATCGCGCACCACAACGTTCGCATGGAGTTACGCGTCGTTGGCCACGCTAGCGCAGAACTTTGTTTTAATAATTTCATTTTCCCCAGGCGCGTAGAGCTCGGCGTTCCAGTGAATCACCGAAAGCTCGGGGAGTACAGCGCGTTAATGCCCATCGTACAATACTGCGTCGAGGGCATGGCGCACGTAGAACCTACTTGCACGCCTGAGAGTAACTAAGGCCTCGTACAATGCAGCATAAAGGAAGATTTAAAGGACGTAGTTCTCCCCTGGCTTTGCGTGCAACGCGTGATACCCGGTGTCTCCCGCTCTCCCGCGTAGTTAACCTAAATGACGAATTTATACGTGCGGCGCGACTGAAACCACGCTCGCAACAATGAACGCAATGCCCGGCGTTTCTGGCGCTGTTAACGCGTCGATTAATTTTCCGGGATATTATAAACGGTTGCTAATTGCGAAATGATAGGTAGAACGTTGTATCGTGCGTGTCTTTTTTGTTTGCTTGTACCCCCCGCATTACATCGTTCAGCCGCGGGCTGCGCGAGCTTTAATATAAAATCTCATTGGTCCATTAAATTAATTGTTCGCGGCTATTATTACCCGTTAAAATCGTCCCCATTGCGTCGCGTCGTTGTCCAGACGTGGATCCAGCGAGCCATTAACCCGTTCGTGTTTCAATGGCATTATAACGCAAAACCAAAAGCAGAGGAACGTACTTTTAAGTCTGGAAACAGGGAAAATGCGCCATTCTCATTTTAATCCCCGTCATTGTATCGGCTAATGTTGGACCTATGGTACGATGAAATTTATGCTCTGGATGTGATTTATCGTTAGCAGGCAGTCTCCGCCGCTTTTGGAAACAATGTGCGGCTGGAAATTACGCGTGGGGTGAATCGGATCGCATTTTCGTGATTCACTGGCGTTTTACAGCGGTTAAACGTCGAGTATTTTGTGTTTTAATCAAATAGGTAATTGTTTCCTAGATAGAATACTGACGGTACGGGAACTACTCGGTACTAGCACCGGAACGCACGCCGTGCAGGCACAATGCAGACATGTATGTCCGTAGGTGACGATATTGTCACGGCTCGGCGTGACAATACCACAAGCCGCTTGCACAGCTCCAACTCGCCACGTAGCTTCACAATCTCGGCGTGGAGCTCCACAGCGAGCTGGAACTGTGCAAGCAGCTTCCGGTATCGAAACGCCGTACCGTCACACAATGCGGACACACATATCTGCATTGTGCCTGATACGGCATGTCGAATGTTCGGCATGCTTTTCTTTCCGGGTTAGTATCAACGAGGTTAGATCCTGCGTAGAGACGACGATTCGAGAGTCGTTGCGGGAGAGTCAAACGTCTCCGTGGAAATAGCCGAACAGTCTGGGTTCCCGGAAGCCATTGTCCACAACCGAACAGCTGGGCCGCGTTCGGAAATCATACCCGGGTAACTGCTGCTCTCTCTGACCTTCGCACCAGCGTAGCACTCGTCTCGTTCTATGCTATCCAAATTGGGGTAAGCCGACCAGTGAATGAACGAATAAGCGACTTGCTGTATTCACTAAAAACGTAAAAATAGAATAATTATCAGAATCGCTTTTAGCATCTGTATAGTTTGTACTATACATTGTAATGATTGCAAAAAAAATATTGAGTGCGTTTTGAGAATAAGGCATTGGGTAAATAAAGGGAAAGGTGCCAAAAAGACTGATACACCAGTAAATGAACGAAATTGCTAGTGAATGAACGGGTATTCCACGTACAGACTAACGTGCATATATATCTCAAAAAATGGGTTAAATATCATATTTTAACAATCACAGTGAGTTACTTTGGACTGGTATACTACTATAAAGCATACACATAAAGTGTTTAAACTTTTTTACTTGAATAACAGTTAGGATCGAAATAATTTTAGTTCTTCTGTCTTAGATTTATCCGATCCTTTCCTTCTCCCATATTTTTATATGGGATCATATGATGTCGATTATATCTGTCAAAAATAATATTGCAGGTGATAGATTTTTTTTCTCATCCAGCAATAACAATGAACTCTCGATGAAATTTAACATATACAGATACAGCTA
>JAPYZC010002718.1:0-16953 GCA_030522665.1 Ichneumoninae sp. A BG-2022a | reverse complement strand
GATGCAGGAGGATGTTACAAATGACCCCACTACCCGTTACAATTGACCCCACCGCGGCACAAATTCTTACCCAATTTCGTCTGTGTTTAAAGGGGCGGTATTCGCAATTCCGTGCATATTTCTGCTAGAAATTTTTTAACTACATACCCAAGACTAGGTTAATAATACACCATTGAATGCCGAAGCGTTAGACTCTCCGGTTTGTTGGTAAAAAAATTAAAAAGGATTTTTGTTACTTTTGTCCCCGGTCTCCCCTACCCCATCAATGTTACAAAAAGTGCGATGTTCCTTAAATTTTTAAATATCAATACATGGCAAGCGGAATTTGGCGCGTCCCTCGCCAGTCTCGTTGGAAAATCAAATAGCAGAATCCTATTTCTACCGCGTTTGACATAGAGGCCTTACAGTAGCCTGACGTTAGCCTAGCGGTATCCTTGACAGGCGTCGACTGTTCCACACCAGCCTGACCTTTAATACCTCAACATTGTTACAAAAAGTGCGATGTTCCTCAAATTTTTAAATATCAATACATGGCAAGCGGTATTTCGATGAGACTCCCTCTCTCGTCTCGTCGGAAAATCAAATGGCAGGAAAATTTTGCGTCTCCCGCGAGAGTCCTTCGAAGGGAATACGCGGTTCGCCGTGGCTCGTCGAGAGACACTCGAGCCCGCGGATTCCGTTAGGAATTTTCTCAGGCACGTTCCCACAATGAGTACGGGCACACACAGTGCCGTGTTTCTTCGGGGAGTTGTGTTTTCTCGTCGTGGTCGTCGGCTGCCTACGGCCGCCGAGAGGAGTTCGGTATCGATGCGCCTCGCGATCGCGTAGTGTACCTAAGCCGAAGGCGGAAGTTCCGCTGACGTCTCGCCGGCTATCGGTCGTTGCGGAAGACGATGCGGCGGCGGTGAAGGGAAAGAGGATGAAGCAACCAGCGAGGCAAACTCTGGCAAAGGAGGATGCGGTAAAAACATCGTGGCACTGCCGCGCGCTCTGCTCGTCGGGCTGCACCATTACCGGTACCGCACAGGAATTCCGAAGGCAGAGGCTCACACAGTGACGCGTCGAAATCAGCGTGAGGCCTCGTTTCGAATCGTCATCGATGACTCCGGAGCGCAACGAGCAATCTACGAACTCCTCAACGGTCCCGACAGCCGTATTATAGAGTACGGGCGATGAAGTTCATTCGATGACCCCACAGCACGATCGACCAGTCAGAGCTGCGTACCAAAGCGAGCGCCCCGGTGGTCTATCGTAGAAATAAGTCATCGATGGAATAACAAGCGCACAAACGGCACGGTGATTGGCCCTTCAAGGAAGTCGGCTCCAGGTCGTGGAAAATTTAACCCCTCGGCGACCAAGCCTGGCGCACCGTTGACGGGAAATTATTCTTCGAGGCTCGTCGACACTTTTCCGTATCGAAAATTTCGCTTACCAAAAAAAATTGATTTTTTATCTTTGTATCAAAAGTTTTATTTTTTAGCAGATTTACTGAAATACCGAAAACTGTGTTTGGGATGGGAAGTCATTGATGAGACGAGTATTCACACTGTAAAAAAGTTTGTACTTTTTACAACAATTTATTGTGTACAAACGTCTGCAATTTTTTATTTGTTAATTTATCGATCCGGCGCTTGTTTTACAAACAAAAGTTCAAACTCAAATTGTCAATGCGATAGGAAATAAATGAACAGGTTTGTATATTCAAACTTGAACAAAAGAGTTTGTCGCTTATTTGAAAAAATTATTTTTACGAAACTTCGTATTCCGATTTCACAAAACTATTTTACTGTGTAAACAGCACGGCGATTAGCCGTTCAAAGAAGTCGACCCGAGATCGTGGCAAATTTGAAGCATCGCCAGACATGCCTCGCGCACCGTCTTCGAAAAATTATTCTTCTTGGCTGGTCGACACTTTTCTGTATCAAAATATGTGGAAAATTTCGTTTTCGACCAAACCAAGTTTTTCATCTTTGCACCAAAATAAACAAATTTACAAAATTTACTGACATTCCGATTGAACATTTTTCATTGGGATGGACAGTCATCGCTGAAACGACGAGTACTTAGACGGCACGGTGGCACTTCGAGGAAGTGGAAAATTCGATTTCGAAGATATTTTAATTTTTATATGAAAATAACGATAAAATAAAAATTACTGAAAGTTCGATCGAAAAACATTTTTTGGTATAATCGTTTGTATTCATCACATTTTTTTTCACAACAATTCCATGATAATTTACGACATTTCACAAAGATCTTAACCCTGTTCGATATTTCTGAGGATTAAAAAATCATAAAGCTCAGCTTATGAGATTTTTGTATTTTCAAAAATACGATCTTGTCACCTTCGAATTTTTCAATACTGCCGATCAGTCCGAGGACAATTTTTTTTTCCTCACCCCGCAATAAAATTTTACGTAAATTTCTCTACCGTAAATTTTCGACGATGGATTTCGATTGTTCAAAAATTCTTAGATCGTTTTTGTTTTACAATCAACAACAAAACTAGCCTAATCACTTTCCATGCGGTGAGTCTCACACTTAAAAAAATAATTTTGCAAAATCGGAATACGAAGTTTCGTAAAATTAATTTTGTCAAATAAGTGACAAACTCTTTTCTTCAGATTTGAATATACAAACCTGTCCATTTGTTACCCGTCTCATTGACAACTTCAGTTTATACTTTTGTTTGTAAAACTAGCACCGGATCGAAAAATGAATAAATAAAAAATTCTGGACGTTTGTGGGCAATAAATGTTTGTAAAAATTACAAACTCTTTCAACTGTGCACAGGTCGCAGGCCGAGGTGGCCAGTGACTGCGCGGCTCGCCGGCCAGGAATGTTCAACTCGACGAGCGTCAGAAAGAGTGAGGAAAGGGACCGATAAGGACCACGAGCCGGAGAGTACTCTGTGTACAGATGAAAGATTTTCGTAGAATGACGAGGCTCACTTCGAGAAGCGATATGGCACAATTTAACAGAGTTTAGATGATAGATTACAAGCCTTTCGAGACAAAGTTTATTTTAAACCGTAAGGAAAGTTGCGTTGCCTCGCGAAGGTGGAGTAGGTAGATATTTAAGGTGTATGCATGTGTGTGTGTGTGTGTGTTTTTTTCCTCCACTCGATTGCGTGAAAGACTTTGAAACTAGGCACAGAGGCTAGCCCAAGGTGAGATAGGCTGCCGGTATCACGATGGTATAACACGGAAGCGCGTCTTAACTCTTGACCGGCTAGTTCGGTCGACGTTAAGACGCTACCGGTCAGCCGAGAGACTAAACGAGGAGAGGAGAGAAGCTCCCTCGTTCCGCACAACTCGCTCGGGGGTTTTATCTATTCATGCGGGGCTTTACAACGTGTTAATGAAAAATACGCGAGCTACCAGCTGGTACCCAACACTCGAGCCACACGGCATACCGGGTCGCCCGGAAGGAAATGGACAAAAAAAATACCGAAACCGAAAAAGAAAAATAATAAAATATACATGGACATGATTTTGATATCGAAGCTATCGAGGACCGGCTGAAGTGAAGGAGAGTCGGGAGAGGAAGAAATGTGGAAACAAATTTTTATATGTTTGGCCGTAAAACCGAAGACTGAATATTAAATAAATTTTTTTTCGTTGGCAAACTCTGTTACACCCGTTATCGTGCGGGCGTTTACGATTATCGGCTAGGTCGTAATGAGCATGTAGAAAAATACCGAAACAGAAAGAAAAACAATTAATAAAAAATGCGTAGACATGATTGTGATATCGAAGCTATCGAGGACCGGGTAGAGTAAAGGAGAGTCGGGAGAGGAAGAGATGTGGTAAACATTTTTTAATATTATTGGCCGTAAAATCAAAGACCGAATATTAAAACGTCACTAAAATAAATAAAATGTTATTTTATTTTATTTAATACATATATATTGCTTTTCGTTGGCGAACTCTCTTATACACGTTATCGCGCGGGCGTTCACGGTTATCAGCTAGGTGGTGATGAGCACGTAAAAAATACCGAAACAGAAAAAAAAAAATAAAAAAAATACATAGACATGATTTTGATACGGAAGCTATCGAGGACCGACTGAAGTGAAGCAGAGTCGGGAGAAGAAGAAATGTAGAAAAAATTTAAATATGTTTGGCCGTAAAATCGAAGTTCGAATATTAAAATGTGAAATTTATTAAATAAAATGTTATTTAATTTTATTTTATTTAATATGTATTATATATATTTTTTGTTGGCGAACTCTGTTACACCCGTTATCGCGCGGGCGTTTACGGTTACCGGCTAGGTCGTAATGAGCACGTAGATATACCGAAAACATACATACAGGCATGGGGCACGAGCCGAGGAGGGACGTGTATGCAGGGTCGCATGCAGACCCAGGCCATAAAAGTGCATAAGAGATGGCTATCCTACATCGGGATAGGTGGTGCATCATAGCATCTTGGCACGAGATAGAGAGGCTCTCCCGTCTCCTCGGTGTAGTCTGGGACGCGGTCTATTTACACGAGCTTATCACGCGAGAGCTTAAATCTTGGAACTTTAAGGAGGTCGAGTAAACGGGAAAATTAAAAAATTAATTTCGGAATTTTTACGCAAATAGAATTTAAAATGAGCTCGCAAAGTAGATTAATAATTGGACGATCAATTATTAATTGATTAGCTGGAAATAATCATCGTATTTTTTTATGTAATTATTCTTAAGAAAAAAAAAAATCGACATTGTTAGATTTTGAGATGCTAAAACTCATTTTAAAGAAAGGTCATCGATAACCAAATAAAATTTGTACTATTTTATATTTAATATATTTTCTAAATAAAATAACTTCCGTTATTATGAAACGAATCTCCTATAATGTTTTCGGATCCCGACCCGGGCATTTTTTTTACAATATCACAACAGCGTTACGAACAATCGAACACGTGGGATTTTTTGTGAGATTTTTTTTTCATCGATAAAAAAAACTTCAAAGTGTTTCTCGTGGCGAAATCATCGAAACACCCCTGCCTTCTTGACCCCTTATGAAATTGCCGTTGCGCAACTCGACTATTTCACGGAATCATCGAGGTTTCATTTTTGCAAGGGACAATTACGAACGATGGAGCAATAATGAGGAATTATAATTTGACTGAGGAAAAAAAGGAAAAAAAGAAAACGACCGATACAGCAATCAATAGCGATCATTACCGAGCCAAACTTCGAATCGGTATAATAACCTTTCCAAGGTAAGAATAAAAAAAGAAAGAATCACGACAGGATTGGTAATATTACAAGAGTGAAAAATGATTATGCAATTAATTTGAGTCAGAGATCTGAGAGACGGGGGAAAGAGAGACGGTGCTTGAGGCGGATGAACTCACGTTTTCACGGGTTAACGAGGCTGGCGTTTACGTCGATAATTAATAGCTAGATAAATCGAGAGATAAAGCGCGTTCCTGTGCGAGAGATGCTGTACGCGGAGAGTGCTAGAGGGGAAAATAGCGGTAGAGCGAGAGCGTTGCCTAGAGAGGAAGAGGTAGACAGAGAGTGTGCCCGCGCGCGAGCACAATAATAGTCACGACGTTTTAACTGCTGTTTCCTTCCCGATGTTACAAACCTTCGTGGAACCACGCGATCTTTCATCCCGTTTGTGTTCCGCGTTTGTATCCCACCGATAAGTTTCAATTCTCCCAAGGCTGCCGCTTTTTGCCGACTCAAAATACAAGATTTATACCTTATTTAACCTTTCGGAGCATCCGTACGTGGAACACCTCGTCGATGTGATTAATAACGTCTTACGGTGGAAAAAAAATCACGTAAAAGGGTATCGGTGCTACGAGGATATTAGGAATTCCCTGCATAGAAAACAAAAAATGAATTTTTATTTGTGAAATTAGTTTTATTTGTGAAATTAGTTTTATTTGTGAAATTAGTTTTATTTGTAAATTAATTTTATTTATGAAATTAATTTTATTTATGAAATTAATTTTATTTGTGAAATTACTTTTTAGTACTAGTAAAAGTGCATTTATTGACAATATGATGCAGTTTATACAGTATCTGGTACATCTCTCTAAGTAGTTACAGCGTGCACATAGGCATTGCCAATTGACCATCGACCGCAGTCCTTCAGCCAATTAATTCTTATTTGCAAAATTATTTTTAATTCGTAGATTTAATTTTTATTTTTATTATATTCACACGCAGAAATGTTCAATTTAGCATCGGAAATATCGGAATACTACCTATTGGGTCCTGAAAACGGAAGCTGCACGAGACGGGAAATAACGATGATGATAAATATATTTTTTTTTATGCGTATTAATGAATGATCCTTGAAAGGGTTAAGCTTGGCGGATACGCGGCCGTTGAGTCTGATATCCGAAGCTCTTTCCGTACGGCACATCTTTCGCTTTATTTCTATCATTATTTAGTGACTTTTAAACTGGACCGCCGAGTCAGCTCGATTCTTCTGGCGGGCGCGAAGCTGCGGGTTCTCCGTTCGGTCGACGCCCTATGAATTATAATTCCAGTGACACGGCTGCTTTGTGTCCGAGGGCAGGGATCGGCCGTTACGAGAGCAATAGGCGAAGGAGGAAGAGAAGGAGATCAGGAAGAACGACCGAGGAGGAAGAGATGAAAGTTTGAGAGACAAGTGTGAACGAGCCGAATGACACGCGCCGTGCGCATAACCGACCAGAGATGTTTTATTGTCTCGAAGCTGACGAACGAAGCCGCAAACGACCACGTGTTTGCCTGCAGAGGCACATTTTTTTATCATAATCATTATCATTATTATTATTTTAACAATGATACGATTCGGTTCGTCGAAAAAAGGAATACGACAAAAAAAGAAAAAAAATAAATTTTGACAAATAATTCACATTTGTTTTTAGATCGAACGCCTCGAACTCTAATGGAACTTGATAAGCCCATTAAAAAACATTCCAAGTTCCCCGAACACAAATCATCGAGTAATTTTATACGCAAGATTAAATTATTAATTCAATGGCACAAAATTGCTGACACTTTGCTGAAGTCATTAGTTAAAAGTTATAATTTATAGGCCACTATAAATTCAATATAAATTTTTCATTCGGCGATGCTATTGAAGGAAACTTAAAAAAAAAGGAATCTATCGCGTTTAAAAACAACTTTTACTTTTCGATGTGAATTAAATTGATTGGCTAATGAATTCCTTGGCAACGTGATTAGTGTGTGCTAGCAGGTGACCCGCATCGGCCAGTCCTCCTCCATGGTTGTAGCCAAGTAATTTATACTACGGCAGGCCTGGGTACGTACGGTGCACTCCTGCACAAGGCGTGACATTATTCACCACACAGCCGCTATGTGTCTTCATCGCTTTCGTTATTCATTCTCGCGTATGGTTCCTTCTCGTACGTTCTTTGCGTTCGTTCGTTTGGTGAACGCTCGCCCGCCAAGCAAAGCGCATTTACGAGAGTCAATCACCGGGCGAGCTTCGAGCTGCGGACAATGGAGACGCGGCAACGTGGCTTTGATCATTTTTGACATTCGGCATTTTCATAATTTATTCGACTGTACGCGTGTACCGACGTCAAGGAAAAAAAAAAAAAAAACATAACGTCCGCCACGGTCGCGTATACCTATCGTGCGCGTTTCGTTAACGGGCCGAGCGACCGACCCACACATACGGACATTGTAACGCGTTAACGGTTGATTAGAAGGATCTCCCGTAAATGCGAAGCTTTGCTATACTTTTTTTATTTTTACTTTTCCCTTCAACGCATCCGATGAGACACGCTCTTTGACCGCGACGGGCGTGTCGTAATTCCAGGACGTTGCGCATTGCGCCATTCCCCTCGGTCAAAAGTCCATACATCAATTCTAACGTTATTCTATACCGGGGAGAGCGACGCGGCGAGGCGGCTTATCAACGCTTGTCGATAGAGCTTATCTACATAATAAATTGTGTATTTCGAGTTACGATGCAACCGCCTGCAGGAAGACGGATCGTGGACAATCGGTCGCCGCGGGAAAAATTATAATCGTGACGACGATGACGCATTTGTGGCGACACGAGAGCGATAAATTACCGGTCAAGTAGCCACGTCCAGACTAGTTCCTTAATCGCTAATAGGGATGTAGGTATTTTTTAAATCAAAATGTAATCGGTCGTATGAATTTTACGCAAATATTTAACTTTATTTTTCAAGTTCTTTTATCGTTCTTTATTTCAAGTTCTTTTATTTTTGCAAACTGTGAGCGACCTGCAACGATAGTGTCTACATTAAAATTTACAGTTTTAGGTAATTAAAGGTAGCGTAACCGGTCATTTTACCGGGCTGTAAACAGCAAAATCAAAATTTTGAAAAAATCTCCACCTTAAAAAAAAACTTATTTTATTTAAAAGCTTACGTAAAAAGCCAAAAATAATTTCCAGACATTAAATTTTTATTTTTCGTATATTAAAGACACTTTACAAATGCATATATATGTGACGTATAGATTCGAATGTAAAAAATATATGTATAGCTTCGCGAGAAGATTTTTTAATATTTTTAATATTTCTCTTGCGTATGTTTATTTACCGGGTAGTAAACAGCACAATTATGATTTTGCAAAAAATCTCCAACTTTACAGAAAGCTTCACTTTGCGAGACGCGTAAAATAATGTTGCAGGCATTCTAAATATATATTTTTCATATATTAAATATACTCGAAAAATTAATATATATCTCCATTCGCGCGAATATAAAAAAATATGTGTATGTAAAAATATGTGCAAAAAATTCTATACGTTTAATATATATATTTTTAACCTCGTCTCCGCTCCTCCCCGGAACTCCAATAATTCCTGTGATCCTCCGAAACCGCTTCACTTCGGTAAATCGCGATTAGCGAGGCTCGTCTCGCAACGAGAGGAATTGAGGAGCGGAACGGATCGTCCCACCGGATAATAAATAATAAATTATCACGCAATTCGATTCAATAGCCGCCGAGAGAGCGACGGCGAGCGATCGAGAGGGAGGGAAGCGAAGAGATCGCCGCCTCGTCGTTATATCGCTCCGTCCGGCTGAGGCCCCGCGCCCGCGAACACTCGATTCGTGTTCGGAATCTCGTACGGGAGTACCCGGGAGTACCTTTTACTAAACGAGAAAAGAGAATCCCCCGGATCGGCACTTCGAGGTTCGCCTCTGGCGTGCACACGCTCGAGAGTGGCAAGGAGAGTTCCCGGGCAAAAATTCACTTTGAAGCGCCGTTAACCTCGGGGCTCGTCCACGGAAGCCGCGTGCGATTACGGTATTACGTGTATATACACACATACCCACACACACACACACATATGTATTATTTTTTATTTTATTTTTATTTTTATGTACCAAGTCTATATAGTAAAGTGTCATGCCGTATATATATAGTGCGCTCAGTATACCACGGGATAACTAATTGGGTGACATGTTGCGCGAGCCCGCGAGAAAACGCTTTCCCCCGCCGGCGTAAGATTCGCAAGGATCAAAGCTGTGTATACCGATATACACATACGCGCGCGCCCGTTATATTCCACGGTGTGTTTATAAATAACGCGCGCTCGCTTTCGCGTATTTGCATATTAATTTCGTGTAATGAAGGCGATTAGGCTAATGAGCGTCGAATGTGATCTCCCGTAGGCAAGTCAGAGCAGTCGGGCCGTCATGCAGGCGAGCGGAGGCACGGTTTTAGCCGGCGAACGGACACACGCGTTCGGCAATGTGTAGGTACGGCTGCAAACGGTCTCGCAGGCATCCCAGCACATATCTAGCCAGGTAACTCTATACGCTGTTCTACTTGCGCATGAGTTGCGACAAGCCTCGCACACCGGAGTATTATCGATCGATCGATAAAACGCGTGTTCAATTAAGCGTCACGAGACGATCGTGGGACGTTACGCGGTCTGAGAGATTCCTTGGGGCATACTTTTGTTGGATCGCCCTGCTGTCGCGTATCGGTGATCGTGTGGCGAGAAAAAAAATGTGAAGCTCGAAAAAAGCTGATTTATTGAAACTATATTTCATAAATAATTAAGTTACGATAGAAAAAAAAAACATTTGTCTAGCTCGCCTTTAGTTTTTATCTTTTTTTTAGGAGAATCGACTGTTTCTTTAGACTCAAAATTGTGAATGAAAAAAACCATCGCAGCGGTCTTGAATCGCATGCATTATTAGTAAAACGAATTATGCGTGACATTCATGCGAAATATTTTGCAAATCGATCCGTGTATCGAAAATTAAGAAAAATATGTAGGCCGGTTTAAGAATCTCAATGACTTCTGATCAACATTACGAAACGAAGAAGGAAATCACAAAAAAAATTTCAAAACTTATATGAACAAATTTTAAAGCATATTTGAGATATAAAGTGATTGATAAAGTGATTCGTGATGTGTGGTAAAACACTTTGAATTGGACGTGTATTAAAATAGACTTGAAGTGAGGTTATGATGGGTTCTCTGAACGCATCAGCTTTCGACCGGAAAGGCTGCCGAGCCTGGCACTGATAATTCGGTAAATTAATAGACTGTGATGACAAAATAAACTGTGCATCGATAAATCATGGAGTGTAAACGAGATAAAGTCCGAATTTCGCATTTTTTTTTACATAATCCTTGATGCTTCGTCTACTCGAAACTAGTTTCTCAAAGCTCTAAGTTGACTTGATAAGCAGTAAATTAGTTATCTTTTATCCCGGAACAAAGCGACTCCAATGTTATAATATACGATAATACGGTCAAAGTAGTCAACTTCTAAATTGTATTTCAAATAAACTATACGGTCGAAATTGCTCAGATATTTTTAAAATTGGGGCCTCAAGCTGGGTTTCGTCTGATAGTTGATCTTCCTTAATTCTCATATCGATTAAAGTTGATTTAAGGAATACAAAAAAAGAACTTGTTTCAGTTGAGTTTGGTTCGGTTTGGTTTAAAAATATCTCACGCTCATTTAATTAAGATTCATATCGAGTTCTACGTATAACTTGCTTGAATTGTGTCCGTTTAAGGACAGGCAAAGACTATGGAGATTCGGAATATTTTTGGACGCTCCAAGCCCGATTTGTTCGAGAGCTTTTGACACATTGGGCAAACTATTTTTTTTATTTGCGATAAAAAATAATTACGACTGCCAAGGCACTTTTGAAATCGCTTTGATCCGAATATCAGGAAATTATGTTCGACAGCTTGTAGGCATTAACATGAAACATACTTCAACGCTGGTGGGGATACATTAGTTGTGTAAATCACCGAGGGCCGCCCATGAGAGTGAACCATATAATTTTACAAAAATTAAATCATTTAATTAATTTAATTTAATTACCGGTGTAATTAATACAAAAAAGAACTTGTTTGGTTAAAAAAAAATTAAGTCCATTTAACTGGAGTTGAATTAGGTTTATAAAATTTATTTTGAGATGAATTCGATTTGGTTTGGTTTAAAAATATCTCACGCGCATTTAATTAAGATTCATATCGAGTTTTACGTATAACTTGCTTGAATTGTGTCCGTTTAAGGAAAGGCAGGGACTATGGAGATTCGGAATACTTTTGGACGCTCCAAACCCGATTTGTTCGAGCGCTTTTAACACATTGGGCAAAATATTTTTTTTTTATTTGCGATAAAAAATAATTGCGACTGCCAAGGCACTTTTGAAATCGATTTGATCCGAATATCAGGAAATTATGTTCGACAGCTTGTAGGCATTAACATGAAACATACTTGAACGCTGGTAGGGATACATTAGTTGTGTAAATCACCGAGGTCCGCCTGTGGGGGCGACCGATCGGGCTATTCGTAGGGAAATTAGACACGAGCTCGTTCGTCCGTCGTCGCTGACCGTCTGGCCGTACCTCTCTATATAACCGCTCCGTATACGAGGAGCTCACGAACCACTAATTTATGTAATTATTCAAGGCCTATGTAACGGCCTCGATGAAAGTTTCCGAGTTGGAAAATCCATCGGCGTGGAAAATTCGCGAGAAACGCTGACGCGAAAATCAAACTGGCTCGAGAACGTTTTCATTGCGTTTGCAAGTATCGGAAGTTTTTTTCGTCAAGAATCGTTCGGCTATGCAAGAAAAAAAATTTTTATCTCGGCGAGGATTTTATTTTATTTTTATTGCTGTATTCATCTCATGTTTTTTTTTCTTGCTGTTCCTCGCTTCGCCAAATGAACTAGGAAGAGTTTTAGATGTCTGTATACTTTGCTAAAAAATGTATACTCTATATATTTTTTTTCCGTAACGAACTGGAAAAAAATTGAAATAAAAAAAATGATTTTCCATACAGAAATTTGTTTGTATTTATGTTATTAATTTTTCGTTCTTTTCTGACGAATATTTTGTTGATTTTAATATGACCCATTCATGCAGTGCGTCATTAATTGCATACGCGCACGTTCGCAGGGTGAATGGAAAAGAAGAATGACTGGTGCACGCGCGATATATAAATACTCGTGGTCGAGCGGTCCGTCTGCATTTCGTGACGAAAATTGGTCTGCAAAAAAATATGTTTGGTTCGAAGTGGTTCTTCGAAGAAAAAAAAATGAAAAAAAATATGTCTGCAATGCAACCTCGAAACCTGTTTCGAAGAACATCCGAGGAACCGATGATATTTTAACCGAGCAGAGATCCATTATTACAGGTATACGGCAAGGCATATAGATTTAAGAGATCGGCCGTGCGTGCCACATACAATGTTAATAATCCCTTTCAAAGGAAATCATTGAATCGTGAGGAGATTCCAAACATAGATCTTCCGGTTCTGTGACTTCTGCCGATTCTTTGAGCTCGCCCGGTAGCCTCCGAATTCCTTTGGCTTTAGTAATCCTCGCTACCGATATTTTTTTTACATTCCGTCACCCCCAAAATGGGAAAAAATCGATGTTAATTTACATTGAAGTTTTAAGTATTGAGAATAATTTTTCAGTCGGATTGGATGTCGATATTCCGAAAATAAACGCCCTGTATCGAAGCGCAGGTACCAAGAACGTGTTTATTTTTCTTTCGAATCAGCGGAGTTAATTTTTAAAAAAATAATATTAACCGGAAAAACTGCAAGGCACCTCCGAAGGGTTTCACAGAAGAGCCCAAAGTTCCTTAAATATTCAATATGATTTGACTACAATTTACCCAAAATCTGTTCAAAAGCTACCGACTTTATATCCTCCATAAATAACATGTTTATGAACGCCAGTTTCGCGAAGAAAAATAAAAAAAAAGATTTTCGAAATTCGACTCATTGTAGTCTTTCGAGAATTGCGTGATGCCTCCAGTATTGCATTAACGCTGAATGTGTAGCGGAAAGTATCAATTCCGTAATAACAAACCGATGCCCCGAGCTCGAGGGAGAATTTATTCCTCTTCGAATTGCATTTGGATGTAATGTTGCGTTCCCTCCACTCAAAGCTCCGAAAACTCTAGAACGCCGAAGGCAAGATAGTAGAATACTTGTATTCTCTCCCCCGTTTAATCAACACTTTCCCTCCCGAATAAAAAAAAGTGCAGCATGCACATGCCCACTGAGAATTCCGCCTTTGGGGGAGATCGGACGATTCGCGTGGTGTCGACGACTGAAGATCTCACAACGTTACCACGCGAAATTACTGACGCATAACGCGCCCACCCTTTTGCAACAATACCAAAGTGCTGTGGTGCATGGGAATTGACCGAGTTTTTTTCGGCTTTCGCCCCGAGGGCTCTCGACCGCAGACCTCTCACGCAATTATCATAACGACGCACACACGATATATGTCTCGTGTGGAGCACACGCTATAATAACGCGATGCACGACTTATCGCGTGCTCTCCGATCTATGGCATACAATCAGATGTAAACGACACGTTACATACACTTTGCGGAATAAAGTGAAAAATAAACTTTCGAGACGAATTCCACATACATTTGAGATGTACTACACACATTCGCTAATCCACGTGTGTTTCTTAATTCACACGCTTTTGTCACTGGCTGCATTCGAGATAGATTGCAGAGACAAATTTTTTAATGGCTCTATAACGTCGCTACCGGTTTGAAAATCTCACTTTTAAACCGGATGTGACGTTACGTTGACAAATATAAAAAATTTCGTTGTGGCATCGCGTCCGGTTCGTAAATCTCAGTTTTCAACACGTAGTGTCATCATTCGAAAAAACGTCACTGTCGGTTTAAAAATGTCGGTTTTTTACCGAAAGTGATGTTTTCCCGAATGACGTTACTTCTGGTTGAAAACTGAGATTTTAAAAACGAAAGTGAAGTGTTCCCGTATAGCATCACTTCTGATCAAAAACTGAGATTTTGAAACTGGAAGTGATGTTTTCTCATATGACATCGCTCCCGCTCGAATACTGAGATTTTCGAACCGAACGGGACATTTTCTCGTATGACGACTCTTTAGTGTTAAGAGTGATTAAAAAAAAACTTTCTCTGGGATGTGTCTCGATTACAGCCAGTGACAGAAATGTGCTAAGTAAAATTTGTATTTATCACGGACATTTTTGTAAATTTCAAGCAAAAGATTTGTAATTTTAATATCGGTTATTTATATTTTACAAGCAAAGTACATTCATGTTCAATTAATGTAAGTAATGTTAGCAAATTTCAAGCTCCAGTACATTAAATTTACAGTTTATTTTAACAGTGTACCTCGAGTAAAGCCAGTGACAGAAACAGTCGAATTAAGAAACACACACTGATCACACAGCGCCAGCGAATCTCAGCCGCGCGCCAAGAAAGCACAAAATATGGAATACAAGTTAAATGTATCGGATCCGCCGTATCAACATGTGATATTTTAAAATCAATTTATATCGTACTTTCCAGTCATTAACTTCAGTCCCCGCTTCACTGCCCTACTATTATCCCTTTATCCATGCAAGATGTCGACCCGGCGATCTGTTGTCCAGAAGTGAAAAACACGTCTCTCTCATGTCGAAGATAAAAATTCCATGCTCAGCCATTTCCGGTTGAAAGACACCAAAGCTCCTCGATCTTCGTATCCAGGATAAAGCTCGGAGGATATAGAGTTATCCATCAGAGATCGCCCCGTGTCACGGTCTGCGTAAACTCGAGGGATGGACGCAATGCAGCAGTCGAGGAAGTAGAATGATGACGAAGAAGGCGACGAGTATGGAGTGCAATGACGCGTTCTTCCTTTCACTTTAACGCGGAAGCCGCGTTAGCATCGGCGCTGCTAGGTGACAGCTCGAAAGAATCGAGCCTCCCTTTTTTGTTCGACTAATGTCTCGTGAAATCGAGCCGGCTTCTCCGTCCCTCTTTGCTGGTAACATCCGCGCACAGTGGGAAAAAAGAGAAGAATGGAGCGAGAGAGACCGAACCCTTGGAGGCGGCCGGGAGGGTTGGGTTTGGCTGAGCGAGGAAAGGATACGGAGGAAGATCGAGGAGGTTGCCGGTTGATCCGGTGGAAGCCGACTCATCGTCGTCATAAGTCACCGTGACAACGACGTCGTCGTTGACGACGAGGAGGAAACGCGCGGAGAGGCGACGTACAACCGAGAGAGGACGGACCTTCTGGTTACTATCAGCCAACGAGATTCGGGACATCGAACGTTTTGTCAGCGTCCCGGCTTATTAACCGTAGTTCGGGCATACATTCCGTTACAGGACGGAGGAGAGAGGCGAAACGCTTCCAGTTCTGTTGTTGTTCCAGCTAATGCGAGGCCGCAGGAATCATTCACTTGGGAAATGTAGCAGGAATGCCGGCTTCCGTCGCGAGAGAGTTTCCATCATGAAGTTATAAGAGGATCCAGGAACGCTGGGGTGGATGCCACCAGCAGTAATTTGGACGTGTCAATTACAAAGGAAGCCGCAGCAATCTAAAGATACCTAGGGGACGACTAATGCGACAAAACTAACGCACGTGGTACACTTTCGACGCGTGCACCGTGAACGAAGAAGCCTTGAACAGATGCGTATGAAATTTGACCAGATATAACTTAAATTTGGAACACTGAGGTAGAATATCAGTGTCGGGAAAATGAGAGACTGCCTAATACCTAATACAATTTTGTGACATTGGTACATTTCTGGCTGTTGCGACGTTTGACCTTGCGGTGCAGTCCTAACGATCTATTCCGATGGTTTCGTGATCTTTGACATAGTCACAAAAAATAACACAGAGAAATTTTTGTCATTGGCTATGTCAAAGTTTTTCAAATTTTCTGTCGAATCAAACTTGACAGATTACAAGTGATCAGCGGAAGCGATCGTTTCACCCTAATGACTCGTCTTAGAAGCGAAGTTATGTTGGATCCCCAAAGAACTACAACTTCAGCACCATGCAACTCAATATCTCCGTCATGAGCACCAATTCTCGAAGTTAATAAGGTAAACATTAGTTCGAACCCTCTTCGAACCAAAGTTCCTCACCGTCCCTCGCCGACCTCATCAACTTCATCAACTGTGTACCCGGCCATTGAGACGTTTACCCTCGTGAACCTTCGTAATGGTTTCGCGATCATTAACAGCGCCCATGACACAAAGATTTCAGGACATCGTCAATGAGAGGTTCAGATTTATCTCGAATTTCGTGACAAAGCAGACTTCATAGATTACCAGTGATCAGCGAACGCGATACTCTCACCCTCGTAACTCGGCTCGGAAGTGAAGTTACGTTGTGTCCACCAAAATCGCCAACTTTGGAACTATCCAACTCAATATCTCCTACATGAAGACCAATTCTCGAAGGTAACCAAGTAAACACTAGTTAGACGCTCTTCGAACCAAACTTCCTCATCGACCCACTTCATCAACGATATATCATTGAAACGTTTGTCCTACTGGTCCTTAGGAATGGATTCGTGATCTTTAACAGCACCGTTGGCACAAAGATCTCAGGACATCGTCAATAAGACATTCCGGTTTATCTGGGATTTCCTGACAAATCGGACTTCGTAGATCACCAGAGATCAGCGAAAGCATCCCAGAAGCAAAGGTACCTTGGATCCCAAATGGTCTC
>JAPYZC010002717.1:0-18884 GCA_030522665.1 Ichneumoninae sp. A BG-2022a | reverse complement strand
TGTGATACATGGCATAGTTTACGAACAAAATTTTGCCGGTCACAAGACAACTGATGGACAACTTTTTCGTAATATCTAAAAAATTGTTACTTGCCCAAGTAGCAATTTTTCAAAAGTTACGAAAAAGTTGTCCGTTGGTTAAATTACGACCGCCAAAATGTTATAAAAGTTGACTGTGATACATGGCATAGTTTACGAACAATATTTTGCCGGTCACAAGACAACTGATGGACAACTTTTTCGTAATATCTAAAAAATTGTTACTTGCCCAAGTAGCGACTTTTCAGAAGTTACGAAAAAGTTGACTTATGATCGCCACAATGTTATGAAAGTTGACTGTGGCACACGCGATAGTTTACGAATAACATTTTGGCGATAACAAGTAAACGGACTGACAAAACTTTTTCATAACATCGGAAAAATTGTTACCTGCTCAAGAAACAATTTTTTCAGAAGTTACGAAAAAGTTTTCCGTTAGTTGTCTTACCCAGATAGACAAGCGCCACAATAGAAAAGCGCCAATGCAATAAGTGCGACAAGTGCTGCACATGTTGCATTGGCGCAATATTGCATATTGAACCAATATTGCTACTTTTCATGGCGGCGCTTGTCTATCTGGGTAAGACCGCCAAAATGTTGTCCGAAGTCTGTCCCCGACTGACGACTTTTTCGTAGTATCTGAAAAATGGCGACTTACGGAACTATCCAACGAGTTCGACGAATAAAATTCTCTAGGGACATAAAAAAAAAAGCGAAATGGAACGAAATCCTAGAAAATAAACTACATAGCACATGTGGGAAGGGAACCGATACTCGCTAGGTGTCGTCTCGCCAAAGAGCTTCGCGTCTCGACGCGGAAGTACACAAATAGCCGAAGCGCGAGTTAATATACGAGTATGATGACAGTCGACGCGTCTCTGCGATACAGCGAGCGTCACGCCTCGACATCGTCGACCGAACGCACTTCGTCGCTGGCCGGGATCTCCTCGATATTACCGACGCGATGACTCCTCCGGAGTTTCGGCGAGGAATATCGAACAAAAAACATGCATAAACCGTTCGGGACGCAGCGAGGAACATCGGGAGGATCGCCGGGGTCGCAATCGCACAAAACACAGTCCCAACCGAGAGCGCTTTATTTAGACGAGGTGTCAGCATCCCGGAGATCTTTTCCGACGATACTATAACTATCGAGATTGCGACGATCAAAATTGGACGAGAAACAAATTGCGCGTCGAGCTTCCCGAACGGGTCGTTAGCCTCGAAAAAATTAAAAAACGAAAAAATGATTTTTATAAACAAAATAGAATAATTTTTAATCAAAAAGAATTAATTCGAAACAAAAAGAATTATATTGAAACCAATAGAATTAGTTTGGAACCAAAAGAATGATATTGACACCAAAAGAATTATTTTGAAACCACAAGCTCCATTGTCCGACAAAGAGCGTCGATCGAACGTCCGATACTCACGACCCGCATCGCATACTTTCCACGATAACTTTATCCCTACGGGATATCACCTTTATTTTATTAAAAAAAAAAATTTCGACCGTCGCACTCGATTATTGTTATCGAAACATTTACCGCATCGAGTGACATAACAACGTAACCCGAAGATTGTTCACTCACACTCATGTGACCTCGCGGAGGTCTCTCGATTCGTCGCGTCGACCTCGTCCGCGCAGTCTTCCTCTAGAGCGTTTTCCTCTCGGGGTACAGCCGGTACGCGACACTGCACTGCTCGCTCGTCGGCCCTCCTGGCCGATCTTCCACTAGCGGGATAAACGCGAGCCGGTGTGACGCGTGAAATTCAACCGAGAGCTGCAATGGGAATCTCGAGATAAAGCGAGAGCGCCAAAGACGACGATGGACGAGGATTGGTGAGGAGCGAGAAAGCCGAGCGAGACTTTGCTATTTTCGTATCGAAGACTGGATTGCGCCGCTGCCCTCAACACACACGTTTATCGTGCGAGCTCTCTTCCGAGAGTCTCCGCGTTCGCGTAAATATAACGCGCGCCTTACCGCGGGCCTTCCCTCGTCTATTCCCGATTTTGCAATTATATTGCGCTTCCGTCGACTCTCGAGTCACGTGCCGAGGAAACCCTCGAGGTCGCTCCCGCGAGAGGGGGACGACGAATGCAAAGACGAAATAAAGAGAATTTTATAAACTCAAAGGAGCGCCGACCGTAAGAATTACCTAAACGGCACCTAAAATGCGTACCGGCGGATCTTTGTTTCGAATCTCAGGAGCTGTAAACACGAGAGCTCGAGCCATGCGTCGATCAACCGCCGGCAAGGATGCGATGCATCGTAAACACAGCTGCGCCCTCCTCACCGACCTGACGGCTATTTGACCGGAGAACCTTCCGCAGTACGTCAGCTGTACGCAGCTCTATAAAGTTAGCCATACACCTTTAATTTAAAAAATTGCAATTAATACCATTCGATTGGTGGTCGTTTGGTGGTGATTGGTAGCTTAATTAATTACAGTTGTATGGCTAACGGTGTGCGCTTGTAGTAATTTAAGTTCAGTAAATAAGCAGTTAAATAACCGGATTTATAATATTTTACCGGAAGCTATTTATTTTGCGGTTGAAATCATTGCATGCAATGAATGTTTATACGCCCAGTTTTCTTTTTCATCGAAAATATTTATTTATTTATTTATTTATCATTCATTTTGATAAACGTTTTGGTATTTTGTTTTTAAGATAAGAATATTTCAACTTTGTAAATGTAATTTATTAAGTATTTCCTCAATAATTCAAATGATTTTATGGATTTTTATCCAAATTTGATTAGTTTAAATTTTCTTAAGAAAAGAATATGTAAACTTTTTAATGTAAAGTAATTAAGAATGTTCCAAATATAATTAGTCCACGAAACGATTTTCTTACTTTCATCAAGTTTTTGGAATGCCGAAAATTAGGAAATATATTCTCAGTATTAGTCTCATACCGTCTTGAACGCCATTCATTGTGAAACTACGATTATTCGTCACAGAAATGTTTTTTTTCTGGAAATATTTATATACACACAAATTTTTAATTCATCATAAATATTAAAGGATCGGCAGCACGTTCTTTATCGAAAATAACCGGTACTGTAACTGACTACATTACCGGTTATTTTACAACACGACTTGGCATCAGCGCCGGCGTCGGTGGATTTATAACCTCGAGCTCGCGCGCCCGCAGCCTTCGTCGATAAACAAACACACTCGCAGTAAGATAATAATTACGAGGGATCGAGTCGTTCGCGTTCGCGTACGGTTGTACGATTTCGATGAAAATTCCTATTAATAGTATTATCATTGTTATTTTTCCGTAGTTTCGATCGGGGCGAGCAATGGGCATCGAAAGAGTTCCGGGTCAGCGCTTGCTGCTGTTCTACTGTTCCTTCACTTGCATCTACCTTCCGTGCATTCTCATTCTGCTGAAATACAACGAGAGCCTCTACAATGTGGGGACATACAAGTTCGTGCCGATTCTGACGATTCTCATGTTCGCGGAGGTCGTCAAACTGTCCTTCTCGATGCTGCGCAGCGAACAGTCTGCGCTGGGAAAGATAGAGAGGCAGAATTCGCGATCGAGGAAACCCTGGTCGAGGGGCTTCAAGGAGTGCATGAAATTTTTCGTCGCGATGTTCGCGCTGTTTCTCGCCTATTACACGATCATCCTTCTTTTCGGAGCGCCTCTGAGCACCCATCGAGAGGAGACCACGATGCTCACTTTGACCCTGGCGAGTCTCACCTTCATTCCTGCCTGTCTGCACTTGGGCGTCGACACGGCGCTGACGGTCTTGACAAGAGCACAACCGCATGGCACTGGTCTCATAGGTGAGGCCGTCGGTCTCAACAACAAGGCTACTCTCCTCGGCGCCTGGCTTGGCGCCGTAACCATTCCATTGGACTGGGACAGACCGTGGCAAGCCTGGCCCATCCCTTGTGTCATCGGCGCCCTTTTAGGATACGTTACGGGTCACTTTGTTACTCTTATCAAAATATTACCTGCGCTGAGATTACACAAAAAAGTACAGAGATAAATTTTGTTGTTTTTTTCAATTTTGATGCTCCAACGTGCCATTTTACATTTTACATTTAATTTTACATGAGAATGTACCTTAAGAAGTATCGTAACGACGAGATACGCGAGACATTGTACAGAAAAACTTTCAATTTAATCGTATCTCTAAATAAATGCTACAAAGGGGCTTCGAATTTTGGCGCGTTAATTCGTCATTGGTCCGATTGCTGTGGCGACACATAGGTGGCCGAAAGCGGAGCCTATATTATGACCAACATCGCACAACGCAAAGTTTCTAGCACACTGCGCGTCTCAAATCGTTTCCGTAAAAGAGACACGATATATCGCACCCTTAGAACAACAGTGCAACAACTTATATGGCAATCCCATAAGAGATGTTACACTGTTGTTCTAGGGGTGCGATATGTGCTTAAATGCAATTTCCGTCTTACATTCTCATAATCGAATGCATATTAGAGTCCAAAAATAAAATAGTATGATGTTTATTGACAATAATACATAAAACCCGACGGATAAACGTTCTACACTCACCACCTACCCAGGTAGCACAAAATAATTAGTTATCAGAAAGTTATCTAAATGGGTCACATATGTCCGTCCGGATGGTAACTATAAGCTATCCTACGTCCAAAAGTTAACTTTTTGAATGAGAGGTAACTTTCGAATACCGTCCAGACGGACATATGTAACCCATTCAGATCACTTTCTGATAACTAATTTTTCATCACTCGGTGCGGAAATGGCCACTTTTCCGCCCGCCTTCTCGTGCGTAAAACCGCCGTTTTCGCACCTTGTGATGAAAAATTTTGTACATCCCTCGTGCGAAAAACGTTTTTCGTCCTCGTGGAATAATGTACTATTTTTGTGCTACCTGGGTAGCAACCCGTCCTGACTAAATGGTATAAAAATGTTTGAATCTCCCGCAAAGGAGCCGCCATAAATCCAAGGCTAACAGATAAGTGACTGAAAGCAAAACCTCTATCAAGACCAAACTCACCCAACGTAAGGTTTCTAGTACACTACGTCTCCCAAATTTATTTTAGCGCCAAATGAGAAGATGTCTGCTGTAAAGAGCGATTTCCATATTAATTCATAGAGTCGCATGCATATCACGCTAAAGAAAAATATAGTTATATCTTTTCTTAAAATAATAAACAAATACCGCCTGTCACACGTTTAGTACTGTCCACTTAATAACCCGTTTTGGCTGATTACTATAAGCATCTTCGAAACTTCCGTTGATAAGGCGTCTTGAGTAAAAAGGATTTTACCTTTGACACGAATTGAGTAAAAAGGATTTAACCATAGCCTTTGACACGAATGAGATGATTTACCGACAGTCGGAGATACAACCGGTTGCGTTGGGCGAGGTTGGTCATAATATAGGTTCCGCTTTCGGCCACCTATATGTTTCCCGTCGGCGCCCATCTCTAGAACGAACATTTTCTTACTAAAGCTCGAATTGTGGGGTCCCCACGGGAAAGTAACTTTCGACGTTGGCCAACCTCCCACGAACTGCTGTATTCACCTGTATTCAAAGCGATAAGGGACGTTTACAGATTGTTCACGGTACGAAAAGTAATATATGCCAGTTACAAATGATACGCAGCGTTGGTAAAGACAGTTTACGAACTCGTTAAAAGTCACGCGAATGCCAAAACTTCGGTCGAATTTACGTGTGCGCGATACATTATCGATTTCGGGCGTCGAAGATGCTCAATCAGGCGGTCGTCGAGGCGCTTTATTCGGCAACTTACATTGAAAATTATCTCGATTGCGTTGAGAATCTTCCGAACGACATACAGAGGCATGTCTCGCGATTGCGGGAGCTCGATGCTACTTGTCAAAGTGAGTTTGTTCGACGTATTTTCTTATTCTTTTATCGATCAATGAATTAAAAAGTTTCGATTTTCGCGCTGCGACCGGACGAACGAAGTCTCGCTCCGTGTTTACGCGCTCGACGCAGTCTTATTCGACGAATCGTTGGCTCGTTTCAGATTACCTGAGGGAAGTCGATCAGCAGCAGGAGTTACTGAAAAACGACGTGGATTTGTCGGTGAGAAGACGTGCTCTGCACAGAGTACAGCAAGCTCTGATCGCAGCTCAGGAAATCGGCGACGAGAAGCTCCAGATCGTCCAGCAGGTTCAGGATCTCATCGAGAACAAGTCGCGCCAGTTGGATCTGGACTATCGTAACTTAGGTATTTTGTCGTGCTGTTTCTGTAATCTCTTGAATATTCTCGCGATTCTTTAAACATTTGCTTCTTACGCTGGAAAATAAGTCACAGTTTCACTTTATATTCCATTGTGTCGGCTCATAAAAATAACATCGGAGCAAATCGACTGGCGCTTTGTAATCGGAGCTCGTATATGTTATATCCTACATTTTTCTTGTTTTTTTCTGAAAGCGTTATTATTTTATGTAATACATTTTTTTTTACACGTGCTCGCTACGCTTAACGACAATTGATGATTCACAGTTTGTCTTTTCACTATGTTGGCTCATGAAAAGAATATCGGAGCAAATTGAGCGACGCTTCACATTTGAAGCTCGTATATGTTATATACATTTTTTTTCAAAGCTTCAATATTTTATGTGATATATATTTTTTTTATATTTACTGGCTATGCCGGAAGATAATTGACGATTAAAATGTTTACTTCATACTTCACTATGTCAGCTCCTACAAAGAATATCGGAGCAAATTGAGCGACGCTTCACAATTGAGGCTTGTATGTGTTATATCTTTTTTTTTATGCGTTAACATTTTCTATGATATATTTTTTTTTCTTCATTCTCTATTACTGTTACTCGGCTGAAAGGCTCAAACAAAATATTACAAACATACCAGCGTTAAGGGGATAAATCATACGTCATTTATTTTTCCCACAAACAAAAAATCTGTATAGAAATCCCCCATGAAGAATTGTTATTGACGATGTTCCGATCATGGAAAAAAATTCTCAGACCTTCATATAAAAAATTATAGGACCATTTTTTGTTTTAAGTATAAAATACAACAAAATATTGCAAGAACTGTCAAAATATTTTTTTGCATGGCCGAGAACAAGAAATTACACGCTATTAATATTCTCCTTATACCGATGGATCTTAATAGCCAAAAGTTAGTCGTGAGTCTATTTTACGGAAACACAGTGATCCACGATGATTCATGAGATAATTCTGAGGCCGTTCATGAGATAAATCTGGAATTTTTTTTTTTAATTTCGCAGATTTCGGAAAGGAGCAGGAAAGCAACGAGCCGGCGCGCGAGTCGAACACGTCGATAACGACGGGTAACACGAGCGCGACGAACAACATCGAGAGGCAGCCGAAGCGTGCGAGGAGGACGCGTACGGAGACGTTGGTCGAGTCGGCGCACGCGATGGACATGATAGTGATGTCGGAGACGCGATCGTCGACACTGGCGAACGCCAGTAACGGCAATCAGAAGAAGGCAGCAGCTGCGACGACCGGAAAGAAGAAGAAGAGAAAGTCGCGTCAGGGAAATCAGCAGAATCAGCATCGGGAGGACACACCGCCGCCCCCGGAGGACGATCTGGCGATAGATCCGGACGAGCCGACTTACTGTCTGTGCGATCAAATTTCGTACGGCGAGATGATACTCTGCGACAACGATCTCTGTCCGATCGAGTGGTTCCACTTCTCGTGCGTGTCGTTGAGCACGAAGCCGAAGGGAAAATGGTTCTGCCCGAAGTGCCGGGGCGACCGGCCGAACGTTATGAAACCGAAGGCGCAGTTTCTCAAGGAGCTCGAGAGATACAACAAGGAGAAGGAGGAAAAGTCGTAGCAGTACCTGAGCGCCTGAAGAACTCGAGGGACAATGAGATAGAGGGTTTCCGGAAATATTCGATACTCAAAATCTGGTCGTGGATTCGAGGAATGGCCAAGCCGTGAAAAAAAAGTAAAGATTTCCAAACGAATCCGAGCCGGAGCACTGTCCATGACGGAGGGCTGCGACGAGGGTGCGGCAGGCCGGTCAAGCCCGGGGACACGATGCGAGAAATCGAGGGAAAATAATAGAGAGAGCTTCGGCCGTGCCAATCGATCGGCGAAAATTCAATGGCATTTCCTGCATCGCCTCCGCAGGCTCGCGACGTCCATGCGTGCATCGCTTTCCGCAGACGTCGATGAAACATCGAATGTTTTGTAATTAAAAATGAATAAAATGGAGGGACGTCCATCGACGTCCCGACTGTTCGAGGGATTCTCAATACCATCGTAACACCAATCGCAGAGTGGAGGATGAAACACAACACTTGGATACTTTTTAATAGCGAACGCAGTATTATACTGAAAAAATAAAATAAAATGAAGAAAATGTAAATTGAAATTAAATGTATATATAAATTCTTGTCTAACGAGGTGACTAAACGGAGATTGCGACGCGATGTACCGACACACGCTTTTGTCGACGGACAATATTCTCGAATATCTGATTCTCCGAAAAGAAAAAGAAAAAACTACAAAATAATAAATGAGTTAAATAATACCTCACTTGTATACGTGTGTTTTGTTTATTATGTCACCTTAGAGATTCTAACATACTTATGTAAATATATTTCAAATCTATTCATAGTTAAATGAAAAGAAAAATTAGTACGCACGTGCGTATACTTATAAGTAATGATCACATGAGTTGGTGATTTTTTGTTTGTTTTTTTCTTGTTTCCTGTTGATTCTGCTTGTATATATGTGTGTGTATTTCTTTTAAGTAACATTCGTGTTTTAACTCAGAACATCGGCATTACACCTGAAAAAGAAGAGTCGACGATGAGGGTTTTTTTTTTTTTGTTGTTTTTTCAGAGATTTTTGTTCGATTGTTTTTTTCTTTTTTTTTTTTTGCTTTACAACATTTCTGTACTTCTGGGAGATCGGAACATTACGCGCTACAAGAATACACGATAAAGCTCTTAAAAGAGTTCTCGATGAAACTATCGAATCGACCTAATGTCAGCGTGGATCTTCGATGTGACTCTCCTGGAAGTTCAGCCAGGATTGCTCGACGACCGTAGCCACCCTCTTTTCGTACTCTCGTTTGTTCTCTTGATACAATTGCGCCGCCAACGAGTTTGCCGGAGAATTTGGATTGGGCTCGTCCAGCAGAGACTGGAACAAGATAACCACAAGTTTTTCCATAATACTTTTTTTCTTTTTTTTTCTTTCGTTCATTAATCTCGAAAAGGAGGCGCGATTTTTTCGTTCAGTCATCAATCCTTTGAAGCATGGTTATATCACAGGTGATACACCTGGTTGATTTTTTAAAAAATAATAACATTTTTTTTTTATAAAAAAAAATAAAACTTATAAAAAAAATGCTTCGAAGGGTTGACACGTCCGGCACCGATCGTAGGGTGATGGAGTAATAATTGTACAGACGCATGAAATTATGCGCTTTATTGTATGTACGTGTATATATATTTATATATGTATAGGTGAATTTAGATACTATATGAATAACTAGATTAAAATTCAAGTACAAGTCTTTGCTTGTCTTATCGTAGAGCATCGCTTCTAGCAGCATCGAAAACAAGAAGAAAGAAAAAAAAGAAAGTTACACAATAATATTCATATTATCCTAATATTTAATTCATCGACTCGTCGTCTTTTTTTCGTGATATTTTCGTATTTTTTTCATTTCTCCTTTATCTTCTCTTCTCGAATATTCAAATAAATAAATACACAATTTTTATAATAATTTATCATACAACATCGGTAAAAATTCGATCTAATGTTGCACATTGTTGTTGTTGTTGAATAGAGGGTTCTTGTTGTTTTTGTTTTCTTTTTTTTTTAGGGAGTGACATGCTAAGCGGTTAGCGTTAACTCCATGGTAAGGCTGCACGTTCGCTTCCATAACGGATGTAGGTTGTTGACGGTTGATCGAGGCTCAACATCGGCGAGTAAGCCCGCGACTAATCCACAAAACTTAGCTCCACGCAAGCCTTCACTCGTTTCTCGTACTCGCGTCGATTCTCTTTGTACAGTTGGCCTGCCATTGAGTTGGCAGGTGAATTCGGATTTGGGTCACTTAACAGCGACTGCAACCAGACAAGTCGTATTTCGTTATGCAATGGGCATGGACTGTGTATTAAGTTTGTTCTTTTTTTGCTAATCATCTCTTATGTCGCCTCTGTGTACATTGGCGCAAGCATTTTCTACTTTGCATGTGACATTCAATGTTACGGTATATCAAAAGACACGAGACAAAAGAAAATCTCTGGACGAGCTTCGTGGGGTGCTTCGATATCGCCGATGATGCATTATCTTGGTTCAACGCATCGACAGAGTTATCAACTTGACGAGGTGTAATTAGACTTTGCTAAATTGCAACCGCTGTTAAGGCAACAGTAAGTGATTTTCCTTGCTGATCGAAAATAGATCGATAGATTCATAGAACTTAAATCCACGGATCTATTTAAAATAGACCCGCAGACCTATAGAATATAGATCCATAGAACCATAAAATTTAGATCCATAGATCCATAGAATATAGATCCATAGATCCATACAATATAGATCCATAGAACCATACAATATAGATCCATAGTACCATACAACATAGATCCATAAAACCATACAATATAGATCCATAGAACTATAGAATACACATTCACAGATCCGTAGAATATAGATCCGCAGATCCATAGAATATAGATCCATGGATCCATAGAATATAGATCCATGGATCCATAGAATATAGATCCATGGATCCATAGAATACAGATCCATGGATCCATAGAATAAAGATCCACAGAACTATATAATATAGATCCACATAACTATAAACTATAAATCAGGGGACTTAGGCCACAGAACACACAATAAACGAATCTATCTATCTATCCACACAATTGATATTCATAGATCCATAGATGCAGAGAATAAAGATTCCTAGATCCATAAAATATAGATCGATGGACCCATAGATCCGACTATGGAAAAAATTTGCGTTCAAAATTCTCAATAGAAAAGCGAAAATCTATGGTCTATGAATCTTATAGCGGTAAAGCAAAATTTTATCGTAAGATAACAAGTGTCAAGCACAGTTGATTTACCTGTATGGATGTCAAAATGGCTGATACGTCGTACGTGGGACTCCAGCGGTTTTGCAGTATGTCCAGACAGATACCACCGTCCGCGTAAACATTTGGATGAAACATTTTACTGACAAATTTAACCGTCGGCGGTTTGTTTGGATACTCTTCCGTGAACTCTATGGTTAGTTTGAATGTGCCATCCTCGAACGGAGTGTCGTGCGGTCTGCGGTAAAAAAAGAAAATGAACAAATCGTTATTCAAAGTTGTTCCGTTTGTGTACAAACGCAACAAAGGAAACTCTCCGCTCCCTTACGTACCCAAATATTACGGCGTTCCATATCATGATGTTGTTATCGGTGGGAGCGCCGGAGACTCCGGTAGGCGGATCTTCCTGCAATCTTGAAGAACAGAAAAAAGAAAACAAACTTGTAATCGTCACACAATAAAAAAAAAAAAAAGTTGTTCTCCACGACCCTGAACGACCTCGAATTAACTTTACGAAAGCTTCGCTAGTTAATTGGCAGCGACTCGGATGCCAAGAAAAAAAAAGTTATCTAGTGACAAAAGTTTTTTTACACCATGTTGGATAACATTGCGTAGTGTCGCGCCGAGCTTTGTCTTTCATTCCGAGTAAGTCCAACAAAGCCTTGGACCAAAAAAAAAACTCCAGACTATCAGCATAAGTTTTGTTGGTTAAAAATAAAGAAGAAAAAAAAAATTGAACAAAAAAATTTTTTTTAATGAAAACTCATTGACGACTGCAGCGTCTGGCGACCTACAAAACGCTCGCTTAGCCTCCGTCGGTCGCGAGAGAGGCCCTTTGATTGGCCATGAAAAATAATATTCCTTAACGAATGTCATGACGATAATCGATCGGGAAATCGGGAGGGAGGGAGACGGAGCTAGAGGACGGAAGGAAGAGCGACCGAGAGAGCGAGAGAGACGCACACATACATCCAATAAAATATTCCGGGAGTTAATATAAATAAGGCATGCGACGTTCTATCGCGGGCTTCTAATAATAACCGTGTACCACGAGTCACGGTGACGTTCCCTGCGTACGTCGAGCCTGTGTGCCGTAGAAACTGAAAGGAAGAAAGAAAGACACAAAAAAAACGGTATTTCTCTCCTCGGAGATCGTGTGTGTCGGGGAAAACGTCGATTTTTTTTCAGTCCCCCCCCCCCTCCCCCCGCAGGGAACTAACTCGGTGAGAGAAGTCTACTTTCAGGCTATGACGCAGCTAACAACGGTGGGGCTTTGTGAAGATAACGATCGGGTTAAAAAAAAAAGCTAATACACACATCGCGCACGATATCTCGATGATTTTTCTCCCTCGTCGCGCTTAGCTCGTTACCTTTTGAAGTCCCTCATGAGCCTTCGTCTCGCGGGAGTGGACATTCCTGACGGGAGATTTTCCTCGGTTTTGGCCTCTCTGTGTCCGTGTCGCTCTCTCTCTCTCTCTCCCTCGCGCGCTAAGTCGGTCGATCTCTTTGGTCGCGCGCGTGTGTTCCGATAACGAGGAAAAGTTTACTGCCGAAGCTCTCCCGAACACCCAGCTTCGCGCACGACTCGCGAGCGTACGGTGGTCAAGATCGAACTGTCGACGAGCACCACGATGCTAGAGCCGAGCCGTGCTCCGTCGAGGAACGTCGCTGCCGAACAACACCAGGCAGAGAGAGAGAGAGAGAGAGGGGAGCGCGCGAGGCCCGATATTTAACGACCGAATATACTTGTGGCGATTCCGTTGTCTCTCCGCTGCGTACTCTCCGCACCCGACTGTTCAACGCGAGTACGCCTTTTGTCAGCTCCGAAGGCCGCCCTCTCCTCGTCGTGCGATACCGTTACACGCGCAGCGTTGAAAAACGAGACACTTCCGCGCTCGCACGAACAAACGAACAAAATCAAAGGAACGAAAATAATTGATCGGGCTGATCTCGTCGGGGCACCGACTCGGCGCTACCGCTTTTATACGCCGAACTCCCCTCTGGGGTCGTGTCTCCGCGACACCGAACAATGACAATTATTAAAACGCGAGACGAGAATTTTTTGTTTTTTTTTTTTTCCTTCTTTTTAGTTCCCTCGCCAGCGCTTCTGGAGGGGGGCGCGCACTCGCTGACACGAATAACAAAAAAAACAAGGTACAAGCAACACGACGCGACTACCACCGCTTATTATATGTGTTCACCGGACTGCCAAAACTATGGACAGCTGGACACGGAGATGCGGGATTAATAAGAAGGGAAGTTCGCGCATGACGTCACGAATTTAAAATCGGAAACTGGGGAATTTCGCGTGCGAACGCGACGAGGGTTCGCCCGAGCGCCGTGCGACAGTGTTGAGAACGCAACTAGACGCAACTTCGCGGAAAATAATCTTTCTGTCGCTGGCTGTCTGTCTCTCGACGAGAGGCCGTCGCGAGGATGCGCGCCAGGCTAGAAATCGACTCTACGCGGAGATGGATCTGTCCATACGGTTCCCGCCTTTCGCCGCCGCGGCGGCGAAGGCGCTGGCTGCTCGGTGTGTTTTGAACTCGCAGCTGTGCGGTTTACTTCGATTCCCGTTTCGATCTACGGGTGTGTTGCTGTTCTGTCCCGTCCATTTGGCGTTTTTTCGTTATTACAACGTGACTGCGCATGCGCATAGTCGTTTTCTGGTACGAATTTTCACCGAAAAATGACCATGCGCATGCGCTCAGCTGGTTTTTGGTGGAAATTCGTACCACAAAACGATTGTGCGCATGCGCACCATCATTATAACGGCAAAACGAAAGCACCTCTGGTGTGCTTTGGATTTGCTGTTTTTCGTTATTATGACGGTTTTTTCTATAAGAATTTATACCAGAAAAAATGACCGTGCGCATGCGCGTTCACGTTAGACGTTTGTCCTGATCATTTTTCGGTGAAAATTCGTACCAGAAAACGACTATGCGCATGCGCTCAGCCGGTTTTTGGTGGAAATTCGTACCACAAAACGATTGTGCGCATGCGCACCATCATTATAACGGCAAATCGAAAGCACCTCAGTCCTGCATAAAAGCAGTAGAAAGAATTCCTCTTCGGGCTTAAGCGCGTTACACGATTCGGTTAATCGAACCAACTATAAAAAATCGATACTTACAATAAATATACATAAGTATATAGTGGCGAGTCTCTTTCCCACGTATCAGTGGACTCGGTCTAAATGTGTGAAGAAGGAGTTGTGCAGTTGGCTGCGGTCGATGTACGTTGAACAACAACAGCACGCGATATCCGTCGGTTCTCCGCAAGTCCAACAATTCGATTTTTATTAATCCAATGCCCATCTTACGAAATGAATTTATTATACAGAATAAAACACGCGTGAGAATATACATTGTTACAAGTTAGTTATCGACGATACGAAAATACATCGCGGTGCATCGTTTTTTGTTTTTTCAGACGCAGGGGGGGGGGGCGATTACGTACACAAAGAGAATCGGTTCGATGGAAGATTCGCGAGAGTCTGTAAAGGTCAAGAGTGTTTGTTTTTTCGTTACTTACAGTAAGTGTGCTTTATTGTCGGAATCGTGATAAAGGTTTTTTTTCTTTGTTCATAACTTATTCGGAAACCGGTCGACGGACAAAAGTGACAAAAGTGTTTACAAAGATTCGAAGGATTCTTTACGGGAACAAAGCAGTGATTCGTGGGGATTTCGTTATACGAAAAAGTATTTGTGGAGGACACGCTGAGCCACGCGCGTTGCGGAGTTGAGGTAAGTTTGACGCATTTACTTTATGGCATATTCGAAACGATATATATTATTAAACAATAACGATAGGACTATATAAACTTGGTTCAAGCTTTGCGCGTCGTTTCTAGTGTGTCAGTCGGTTAAGCGTCTTCGTGTCGCGCGACGGCCTAATATTTCTTCTATTCTTTTTGTTCTTATGCTTTTTTTTCTTTCAATCGTACATTTCCCTCGTTCGCTCTCGAGAGACACTCGCTTGAACTTTTGTCATGTGTTAATACATATATATATATATCGATACATAAATTACATAATGACGCAGGGCAAGGCGCAGCAGAGAGGTAGACAAACCGGAACTACAGCCTTGCCACTGCTGCTTTTACTCTTGCTTTTGCTCGATGCTTCGTACTCGTATTTTCCGCTAGCCTTCTGCCATCCGCCCTGCAATCAAAAACATAAAATAATATACCGCCCAAGCAGCTTCAACCGTAAAAATAAGCGAAAAAAGTACGGTAACGTCAGGTCTCTTTTGTACCGCTAAAATAACCGCCAAAATATTTTTTTTTAATAATAAAATAAATAAATAAATAAAATATTCGTCTTTCAACGCGGTAGCTTTCGCGGTTTTTTTTGTTTGTTTGAGTAAACCGAAAAGACAACCGCGGCAGTAACCGCGCATGCCCAGAAGTTGAAATATGGTTATTTTATACCGTTTAAAAAAATTGATATGTTTTTGAACCTCTGCAGCAATTTTTCTATTTTGACTCTGTCCCCACGAGGATTTGAGAGCTTGCTGCTCCGCGACCTTTGAACAGTTCGAACACTTTTTTTAAGTACAAAAATGTGAAGAAAAAAAATCAAAGTGATCCGACGACGACGATCACTTTGGCCAGTAAAGCGAGTTCTTCCGAAAAAACGATATATCCACGTCCGTCGTGGGTTAAGAGACGCCGTTTGGTCCAAGGCCAAAAGTCCCTTGTTCGACTGACGATTTCGTATATAGTTCACCGTCGGTATTTAAAATAAAAACTTACGCCGGCCTGCGACATGCTGCCCTCGGCGTATTCCTTCTTCGTGAATTCGGCGGAACCCGGGGGATAGTAAACCGGGGGTCCGGTCACGTTCTTGCTCTGGACCTGCGGTGGCGAGTGCGCCACGAAGTCGACTTCCTTCTTCGGGCCAGCGCTGTCGTTCTTCGACCTGTCCTTTCGGCTCTCTTGCTTCGCGATGTCGTCCAAAACTTCGCGCTGCAAGATAAATAAATAAATAAATATATAAATAAATAAATAAATAAATATATAAATAAATAAATAAATAAATAAATAAATAAATAAATAAATAAATAAATAAATAAATAAATAAATAAATAAAAAAGATAGCGGTTGGAATTTCGATATTGACAATCACGCTTTTTTCCGAAAAGTCATTAACTCTATGAATTTGCATCGAAAGATAACGACACCCGAGAAAGACACGGGTTGCCAAACTGCTTGCCAAATTTTAGCAACAGATGTTTTATCGATTCGGAGAACACGGGACTCGGAGAAAACACGCAAAGTCACGTGATTGCCGTGAAACGCATGACTCCCGTCTTTTTGTCATAGCAGGCAGTCGGGAGTTAAAGCGACGTAAAAGACTTTCCCGCCCAGTTGGCCCGTGCTCAGCTGGTAACGACAACCGTAATGAATGCCGTTTTGAGATCGCGAACCCCCCGAGCAAAAAGAAAATTATCTTTCCCTGCGTCTGCCAGGAAAAGATGATATGTCTTTTCATCGGCGAACTGCGGTCTCAAAACGACATGCCATACAGTTTTTGTTACCGGCGGCGGTATTTCACATCACCCTAAGGTAGTACTAGCATAATGAGTAACGCCGCCTAAGTTCGAGAGAAAAAAGACCATGTAAAAGGTGCTGAAAAGATTGTTTGTGCATAATAATAATTTCAGAATGTTCATAACAAATTACTGAAAAAAAAATTGTGCAACAAATTACCCGGCGAACAAATTTTTTTTACTACGAAAATGATTTGTTAATTTTTCTGAATACGTATGAATTTTTTCAGAATTTTATCTAATACTTGATTACGATTTTAAACAAATTTTAACATAAAGGAAACGAATAACATTTTGGGATCATTATTATGGACGAACAATCTCATCAGCATTTTCCATATGCTCGATTTTTTTCAGATTTTTATCCGATCGAGAAGTGTTTGTAGTTCTCTTTTATTCCTCTCAAACTTAGGCGGCGTCTGTCATTGCGCCGACTTCGCATAAGTTCGACAACAATAAGAGAAAATTGCAAGTACTTCTTGATGGTGTAAAAATCTGAAATAAATGAATGATGTATACTAAAGGTACTGAGAAGATTAATTTTGCATAATAATAATTGCAAAATGTTATTAACAAATTCATCAAAAAATTAATTGGTTAACAAATTTTTAAATAATCGTTCATTTTTGTTCTATAAAAAAAAATCAACGATTACTTAAAAATTTGAAAAAATTCATACGTATTCAGAAAAACAAACGAATCATTTTCATAAAAAAAAAGTTTTGTTGCCGGGTAATTTGTTAACCAGCTAATTTTTCGATGAATTTGTTAATAACATTTTGCACTGATTATAATGCAAAATTAAACTTCTCAGTACCTTCAGTATACATGAATTTTTTTCAGATTTTTACACGATCAAGAAGTACTTGCAATTTTCTCTCATTCTTGTCGAGCTTATGCGAACTCAGCGCGCAGCGAGACTCCCTCCTAAATAAAAATAATTTTCAAAAGTACACGACGCTCCGCAACGAACCTCCGAGTCGGAGAACGATGCCATGAGGTCCTCGAGCTTGGCCGGCGGTCCCTGTCCGTTGCTCGGACCGGTGGTTTTCCCGTTCGACGGATAGACCTGAATCCCGGTCGGAAAGGGTTTCGGCAGCAGGACCTCGTGATCCTCGGGATGACGACCGGGCGGTACGACGGTCGTGCTGTTCGAGTATTTGTAGATCGTCGTGTTGGTCTGCGGCGGGGAGGTCTGAGGCTGGGTGGTGTAATAATTAACGGTCGTGCTTCTCGTCGGTGTTCCGGGTTTCGAGCCATCGGGCCGTCCGGCAGATGGCGGCCTGTTCGGATAGTATTCCTCGATCTTGTCGATCATGGTGGTCGTGTGGGTTTCGTTTACGGTCGATGGCGGCGGTGGAGGTGGCTGTTGATTCTGGTAGATGACGGTCGTGCTCGAGTGTCCGGGGTGGTCCGGCCTGTCGCCGGGTCCGTAACCGTTCGGGTAACTTCCGTCCTGCTGACGATAATACTCGTTTCTCGTGACGGTCGTTTCGTAATTTATCGGCGGTTGTCCGCCGGTGTACTCGGGCTTCCATGCTACGCCGGGTTTTCCGCCCTGTGGATAAGCGCCCGGTGGATAACCGCCTGGTGGATAACCGTGAATCTCCTCCTGATAGTACTTCGCCTCCTTGTGAAGAATCTTCGATTTTTGGGTGACTTCCGGCAAGGGCGAGCCACCGTATCTCGCCGGACTGACCGGTCGCTCGAGCGAGCTGCCCCGCGGCAGGGTGTAAGTTATCGTTTGGTCGCCGGCGAGATGCACGTTCTTCTGCAGCGTCGCACTGCCGCTCGTCGTGCCTGGCAAATAGGCGTCCGGCGATCCTGGCAATTCGTACGTGTAGGTCTTTATCGTTGTCGTTACTTTCGTGTTCGGCCCTGGGGCGAGGTTTATCGGCACTGCGGGTGTCGGCGAGGGTACCGGTATGTACTCGACGTTTCCATACTCGGTGCTCACCGTCTGACCGTGCACCGGACGCAAATCTGTCTGGTAATCTTGAAAAATAATAATTGTTTATTGTCAATATGGCAATTTCAATGGCAATTTCAATTTCAATGGCAATTTCAATTTCAATGGCAATTTCAATTTCAATGGCAATTTCAATTGCAATGACAATTTCAATTTCAATGACAATTTCAATTTCAATGACAATTTCAATTTCAATGACAATTTCAATTTCAATGGCAATTTCAATTTCAATGGCAATTTCAATTTCAATGGCAATTTCAATTTCAA
>JAPYZC010002716.1:0-22854 GCA_030522665.1 Ichneumoninae sp. A BG-2022a | reverse complement strand
AATTTTTTGATGAATTTGTTAGTAACATTTTGCAATTATTATTATGCAAAATGAATCTTCTCAGTACCTTTAGTATACATGATTTTTTTCAGATTTTTACACCATGACGAAGTACTTGCAATTTTCTCTTATTGTTGTCGAACTTATGCGAAGTCAGCGCGCAGCGACACTCCCTTAATATAGAATTTCTTATCCGCTCGTTATTTCGACTCGTATCCACCGAGTAACTAATTAGATATTTACACGGACGTCATCCTCGTATTCGGAAGAGTCGTACTGTAGTTCACAGACGCCTCGATGAAGTCCGAGCCGTAGGAATCCTCGCTGCCGTAGTCGGAGTAAAAGGTCGTTTGCGAGGTGTGGCCCGAGGATGGCGAGTCATCGGCCACTATCATAGATACCGATGCGGGCGGGGTGACGCATCGGCTGATACAAGCCTCTTCTACCTCCAGCCAGTGCTGCGTTTCCTCCTTATCGTCGCCGTCGCAATATCGCCTACCGATAGTCGAAGAAACGGATATCGCGCGCGAAGAGCCAGGACTGTCGAAAATCGCTGGCTTCTCCTCAGCTTCGGCCCGAAAATTTGTCCTCGATTTCGGCGAAAAGTCGACGCCTCGAGCTTTCTGAGTGAGCAGTCGAGAACCGTGACCGTTATTGACTTTCTCATTCCCGAGCGGCTTTCGCTTGCCGGGTGACGAAACGGAAGTCAAAGACGGAGAGCTTATCAATAAGTTATTGACTTTTTTGACGAGCGGCTCGCGCGGCGACGCGGCTTTGAGTTTGCTCGATTCGACGTTGCAGCCTTTCGACTTTGCTTCGCTCGCCGCTTCCGCTTTGAAGTTGTTGTAAATTCGCGGAGGTTTCAGTCTTCGCGTCGCGTCGTTCGAGTCCGAGGGCGAATCGCTGCGCCCCTCGGTCTCCCGATTGTCGTCGTACATGCGGTCGTCGAGATTCACCGCGACGCTTCTCGCGAGGTATTTTCTGTCGACGCCCCGAGCGTGGACCTCCGCGTCCGGCGAGTAAGTCAGAACGCCGAAGCGATCCTTGCTGTAAGTCCTGTCGAGCATCGTCGGCGTAACTTCCTCGGCCCCCCTCGACGGAACTCCGATCGGTCTTTCCGCCGTCCTTGTAAACTTCGGGATTTTGTGGAGGCGCGAGCCGTTGTGCTTTCTCTTGGGCGTCGAGCTCGCGCTCTTCGCCCTCACTTCCGGTCTCGCCGCGCTCCCGCCGTTCCAGAGCCTCGACCGGCACGCGAAACTCGGCGAAGCTATTAACTTCCGCCTCGACGGCGTGGGAGTCTTCTCCTCCCTTATTCGCAGATTCGGCGATTTGCTTATTATCGAAGTATCGACGAGTCTTCGTGGCGGCGTTTCCTCGGATTTCGACTTCTCGCTGCGATATCTCGGCGTCGAATTCGTGCCCTTTATCCTCCCCGAGCGCAAAGGAGGCGTCGCGTTCCCGCCAATCCAGTACCTCGATTTGCATGTGTAACTCGGTGAAGCGATCAACTTCCGGTTCAGCTGCGTGGCTCTCGTGTCCTCCGTTAATCGCAGATTCGGCGATTTGCCGAGTCTCTGAGGCGGCGTTTCCACGGATTTGGCGTTCTCGCCGCGATGTCTGGGCGCCGAATTCGCGCCTTTCGTCCTCGCTTCCGGTCTCGCCGAGCGCAAGGGAGGCGTCGCGTCGCCTTTCCAGTCTTTCCATTTGGCGTTCTCCGTTGTTCGAAGATTCGGCGATTTGCTCGCTGGCGACGCGTCGGCGAGTCCGCGAGGCGGTTTTTCCTTGGAAATGGCTTTGTCGCTTCGATATCTGGGCGGCGGTAGAAAACTCCGCATTCTCTTTATCTCCGGGGCGTTTTGCGTCGCGTCGTTGACGGACGGATTTCCGCTCGTCGCTGTCGGGTCCTTGGCAATGAGTGAATCGTTCGCGCACGTGTCGGACAATCGGCTGATTATCTCGCCGATTAGAAGCCTCTCGGCAGCGACGCTGCTTCCGTCGAAGGCTCCGTCCAAATTCGCCGCCGCAGGCGGGATCGCCCGACGCTTCTGATAACGCCGGAGAGTTATGTTGTTCGTGTTCAAATGGCTGAACTCGTCGGCATCCGGCGACGCGCTTGGACTGGGGTTTTCGAAATCTCGCCGCTTCGTTCTCGAAGAAGCTTCGCTGGCGACGTCGTCGAATCTCTCGTTCCATTCCGACCTCGTCGAGGCCGAACACGAATCCTCCGATGTCACGTACTCCGCAACGACGTTTCCCTTGTTGATCAATATTTTGTCTGCGAACGTCACATAAAAATTAATAAAATAAAAAATTGTTACAAAATTTCGTTATAAAAAACGTGAATGATAAAAAAATTTCATTACATACATTTTTTATTTAATTTATATATATATATATCTAATCTATTTAATTTATTTAATTTATTTATATATATTTAATTTATATATATATAATGTTAGGGTGTTTCACAAAAGGATTTTTTTTTATTTCCCTCCTTTCCTTTTAAAGTGTTTAAAGTATTTTAAAGTATAGATATCGATCACAAATTGAACCTCGCGAACGACGGCCCAAAAAAAAATCCTAAGAGGTGCCCCGTTCAGCATTTGTTCCAAAAAAATTCGACTTCTTTCTTTTTGGGTATAAACGACGAATGCGACATCTCTTAAGATTTTTTTGTTTAGGCCTCCCGTTCGCGAGATTCAATTTCAGATAAAAAATCTATACTTTTGGAGGGTGGAAAGAATTTTTTTCAATAAATTCAGCCTACTGGACATTTTTAGAGTTTTTTATATACGCATTTAAAAATCGAAGTCTTTTGTGTTTAATTTAAGTTAAATAAATGTGTTATTGTATTAAATAAATTCTTCCTTTCATTAAATAAACTTTTTGATTCAATTAATTTAAAAAAAAATTAAATTTGCTTGAAAATTAATTAACCGGACTGGCGATTTTTGTGAAACTTAAGGAGGGAGTCTCGCTGCGCGCTGACTTCGCATAGGTTCGACAACAATAAGGTATACTAAAGGTACTGAGAAGATTAATTTTGCATAATAATAATTGCAAAATGTTATTAACAAATTCATCAAAAAATTAATTGGTTAACAAATTACCGGCAACAATACTTTTTTTTTAATGAAAATGATTCGTTAATTTTTCTGAATACGTATGAATTTTTTCAGATTTTGAAGTATCGTTGAATTTGTATTTTTTTTATAGAACAAAAATCAACGATTACTTAAGAATCTGAAAAAATTCATACGTATTCAGAAAAATAAACGAATCATTTTCATTTAAAAAAAGTTTTGTTGCCGGGTAATTTGTTAACCAATTAATTTTTAGATGAATTTGTTAAGAACATTTTGCAATCATTATTATGCAAAATTAATCTTCGCTGTACCTTTAGTGTCCATGATTTTTTTCAGATTTTTACACCATCAAGAAGTACTTGCAATTTTCTCTTATTGTTGTCGAGCTTATGCGAAGTCAGCGCGCAGCGAGACTCTCTCCTTAAACAAATGTATTATTCTATTAAATAAAATCTTCCCTTCATTAAATAAACTTTCTGATTCAATGAATAAAAAAAAATTAAATTTGCTTGAAAATTAATTAACCGGACTGGTGATTTTTGTGAAAGTTAAGGTCGTGAGTTTCCGATTAGCGAATTAATCGATTACCGAGCGTCAATTTGTATTTCGGCTCGTCCTCCTCCTCCTCGTCCTGGCTCATGCCGCAGTACTTTCCGAGCATGGCCACGGCATTGTAAAAATTGCCGTCGAATGCGTAGTGAAACGGACTGCGGCCGTCGTCGTCGAGGCACAGCGGATCGCCGCCGTTCGCGAGCAGCAATTCCAGGACGGCGACTCGACCCCACGCGGCGGCCACGTGCACGGGCGTCATGCCGTCGGACGATCTGACGTTCGGATTTCCGCCGTGTCGGAGGAAGAGCTTCGTTACCTCCTCGGCAAACTTTTCGGAATCGTTACCGATAACCAGGTGGAACGGCGATATTCCGTGGGTCGGAATGAGCACATTTGGATCGGCCTCCTTGCTCAGCAGAAGAGTCTTCACTTGTCTGAAAATTTAATAAAAAATACTTTTATATAAAATATTCGTTGTATAAAATTCACGACAATCAATGGCTTTTATTTTTGTGAAACGAATCTAAAATCGGCGTTCCGATTTTGGTGTTGTTAATAATAATAATGCTCTTACTCGTTTAAAAAAATAAATTTGATATTGTCGTATAGTTAGGTGGTACGTAAATCGTACGTATCTCTGCTGCAATCTCATTATAGATTTAATTACAAAAATTATTCAATACATTTATTGTTTAATTATTCATTCATTTTAATGTAAAGAATTTAGGTTCGATGTAATTTTAAAAAATTCGGGTGTTTTATAAACTCAATAAAAATTCATTATTCGGAGCTCCAAAATTATAATTTATTACATACTGATTATAGAAGGGGAAATCCGTAAAATAAATATAATAATAATACTTATTGTTATTGTTAATATTGTTAATAATAATAATAATAATAATAATAATAATGCTCTTACTCGTTTATACAAATAAATGTTATATTGTTGCATAGTTAGGTGTTATGTAAATCGTATGTATTTTAGCTGCAATCTCATTATAGATTTAATTACAAACATTATTTAATAAATATATTATTGAATTATTCATTTATTTCAATGTAAAGAATTTAGATTCAATTGAATTTCAAACAATTCGAGTGTTTTATAACTCCACACAAATTCATTATTCAGAGTTCCAAAGTTACAATTTATTACATACTGATTACATTTATTATACGTTATTATGCTGATTACGTTATTATAAAAAAAAAAAAAATTTATTGGATCGATCAAAATATTGTTGCCAAAAATTTGTCTGCGAATGCGAAAACATTAATTCCCAAGTTAATCATCCGTCGAAGTTTCCTGCACAGTTATCTGGGTTAATTCTACGAGACATAACGGAGATATCTCTTAATCGAAGCGGCGGGTTTATACCTTATGTCGTTGTCCTCCAAGCCGTCCCGAAGCGACGAGGCCAAGAAGAGCTCGCCCTTGGATTTCGGTGTGGAAAGCATTTTTGTCGCCCGTCTCGTCTCGCCTCAGTGACCCAAAAACCCAATGCTCCAATTATTACGTTTTTAATTTTACCGAATCGAGCGCGTATTTCGCAAACTTAATTCCAGCCAACGAACCAATTACGCGAACGAAAACGGAAAACGAACGGCCGAGACTCGGCAAGTCACTGGATTATTCATTCGTCGAGCGTTCGAACGATAAACTCTTCGGGTTTGTTTACCTTTTCGAACCGAAGGCCGCACTTGTTTACCAACAATGAGCGAGCGCGAGTTGGGCAACTAAACGGACCAACGTAACCTCAATTCGCGATTCTAAATTAACGATCACGCTTCCATTACTCGCGAAAAGCGCAGCAACGGCGGAAAGAATTAACGCAGACGAGGCTCGTTATGCTCGTTTAACTAATTTTCTGTTACCATATATAATTTTTTTTCCGTCGGAACAAACGTCGCCGACCTCCTCGATGTCACGCTCGCCGACACCAGCGATCCACTGAAGCGCGCCCATTGGCTGTCGAAGCGTCAAATGGTCGAGCGGTTGCTCGTGGTTACGATGCCAGCCGCGGATATTTTTCTATCGACTAAACCTCAATGTATTTAATAATCACAAGCTCTCTCGCTACTGACGATACGAGGGATTACTGCTGCGGGGTATTTATGACAAATAAGGTGACAAATAAAAATATAAAATGGCACGGTCACCGTCGCCGGATAACGTTATGGACTTGATAGCGAAGCCGCCTGCCGAGTACGTACCGGAAACGAGGTGAGATAAGCCATATTTTTCAGATTTCAAGCAAATTATTATTCTCCGTTAATCTCATGGTCGTTTAATGATCGTCCAACTCTCGACAAGATAACATTTTTTTTTAATTGTAGAGCATTTATTATTGTTTATTTTTATACTGAATAATAAATTATAATGACAATGACATCGCAGATTTTTCGACCAGATAAAAAAACATATATTGTAGAGCATATATTATGCTATTTTATTATACTGAATAATAAATTAGAATGATAATGGAATCGCGTTTTTCTCGACGAGATAAAAAAAATAGTAGAGCATTTATTATTTTCTTTAGACTAAGTAATAAATTATAATATTTCTTAAAACAGATACGTATCGAAGTACCGCGATAAAATTCGAAGAGCCGCAAAGCGTGGAAAAAGTGCCCACAAGACTCTCGGAGTTCCGAGCGTTGCGCTGAATCCACCGGGCGAGTTTCTCAGGAAGCGGACGAGCTCGTTGCCGAAAAGACCGGAAGTCCATCACGAGCACTATCACAAGCCCGGCTATCAGCACAAGTTGCCGGACTGGCAGCCGATCAAGGCTTCGGAAAAGGACCGGGAAGCTTCTCGCTCGAGGGTCGATTTCACTAAACGCAATATCGAGGAGGCGAGAAATTTGCGACCCCTTAAGCCCCGGAAATATTACGTGGACGACAGACACGGTACCGTTCACGCTCTGAAACCGAGCGGGTTGCATCCGACTTACAGGAACAGAAAGGTACCGTAGTTTCTTTTGTTTTGCAAAGCGCAGTTTGCACTACAGTAGAACCTCGATTATCCGAGCCAGCAATTATCCGAATTTATTTCACAGGATCCTCGAAACAAGACTTCGACGTTGAAAATGTGTTAAATGTATGTTTTGAAGTATATTAGTTAATATTGATTAATCTGTATATGTCTTATTTATATACCAGTTATAATGCTGTAAAAAAATTTGCCTTTTGATTATCTGTACTAGAAGCATGCCGGATGGGTTCGGATAATCGAAGTTCTACTGTCTTCGCGTTTCTTGTCTTTTGCAAAGCGCAGTTTGAACTATAAGTGTTTTTTGTCTTTTGCCAAACGCAGTTTGCAGTATACGTGTTTTTTGTCTTTTGCCAAACGCAGTTTGCACTATACGTGTTTTTTTGTCTTTTGCAAAGCACAGTTTGCACTATTCCTGTAATTCGTCTTTTGCAAACCGCGGTTTGCACCGTTCGTGTTTCTTCATGGTGGCCGTTTTTTGCTCCGAGAAAAAATTCCTTTAGTTTTCCTTGACCAAATTTCTAACGACTTCTATTAAAAGAAATTAAAGATTCGAATGAACATGACCAATTATTGTATTAATGTTTAATTCTCTTTTTCTCTAAATGTTCTCAATTCTTTTAAGGCTTTAGGTACTTTTTTTTATTTATTTATAGACGTTTTGGCCGCAAGTTACTTTTTCCCTTGATCATTTTGAGATTCTCTGACTTTTCCCAGATTCCCCGACCAAGATTATTTCTCTTAATTTTCCTGGTTTTCCCTGACCGCGGCCACCATTTATCTCGTCTTTTGCGAACCGCACTTTGTACTTTTCGTGTTTCTCGCCTCGCAGAGTTACGGCCAGGTTCCCGGCAGGAACTCGCCGACGACGGATCAACCGGAGCCGCGACAGAGGAACCGAGGCTCGAGTCCGCAGCTGGAACATAAAACAAAAGCGAGACGGTATGAGAATAAGCGTGAAATTAATAGTCCAAGAAAAAACGTGCACAATAAACACGATGCGCAAAGTGCGAGAAAACACGAAGAGAAACGCGACAGGCACGACGCGAGAAAAGACGGGGCCAAACGGAACGCACATCGGAGCAAAGATGCGAAAAAACACGAGCGTAAGAACGGAGACGAGGGAAAAGATGCGAATTACGATGAGCAGGGAGAAGAAAGCGATTCTGAAAGAAAATACGACGAGGGCAACGGAGAAGAGAGCGGAGAGGCGATGGAAATAAAATCGTTGCGATCCACGGAGACGACGAGAAAGAGCGTAACGCGCGGTGGAAGGGACGACGATCTTGCGAGCCGCGCTAGCGTGCAGCAGCCTCGTTGCCGCTACGTCACGGAGGACGAACGCGAGGAGCTTCTTTACGTTGGTTGAACTCAAAACATGAATCTTCTTTTTTTTATTCTGCTGCCTCTAATCCCATCAATTTGTTCGAGCAGGGTATGAAGAAGAAGTGGGACGAGATGATGAAAAAATTTCAGTGTCTGCCGTTCCTCACGGACACGCCGCCGAAAGCCAAGAGAAAATCCGCGATGGAGAAGGATCTGCTGCAGCTGGAAAAAGACATCAAGATTATCGAGCGTCATCCCTACATATACGTTTATAGCGACGGCGACGAAGAATGTTGATCGATACTATCTGCAATAATTTGCGATAATTAAACAAATTATCATTCTCCATTATTACAAAAACAATCATTTGCATTTCTTTAAAAAATAATAACTTGCAATTATTTAAAGAATAATAATTTGCAATTATTTCAAGAATAATAATTTGCAATTATTTCAAGAATAATAATTTGCAATTATTTAAACAATAATAATTTGCAATTATTTAAACAATAATAATTTGCAATTATTTAAAAAATAATCATTTGCAATTATTTAAAAAACGCTGGTTGAAATCGAAACATTAATATTTTCTTTTTTTTATTTTGCTGCCTCTAAATAACATCAATTTGTTCGAGCAGGGTAAAGAAGTGGGACGAGATGACGAAGAAATTTCAGTGTCTGCCCTTCCTCAATCACTCTCTGCTGAAAGCCAAGAGAAAATCCATACAGCACGAAATATTTCAATCGTCAATTCTTACGAAATATTTGTAAAACATATAAAAATGAACTTTTGAAATATTCTATCAAAATATTTCAACGGAACGTTTCTTCAATAATTCAGAAACATACTTAATCTCTCGACACATCTGAAATATTTCTGAAACATAGTGATAAAATATTGTTTGATTTCATATTTCACCGAAATATTTCTACCAATGTTTCTGAAATGTGCCAAAAAACATTTCAGCGAAACATTTCCGAAACATTTCGATTCAAGATTTATGAGCGGACAAAAAAATATTTAAAAAATGTTTTTATGTCACTCGGTGGGAAAATGGCGGTTTTTCCCATTTTCACACCTTGTGAAATAAAATTTTGTTCGATACTCGTGCGAAAAACGTTTTCTGAACTCGTGTGATTGCAACACTCGCCTTCGGCTCGCGCTACAAAGTCACACTCGTCAGAAAAAGTTTTTTCGCACTCGTATCGAAATGTACTATTATGTCACTCGGTGGGAAAATCCCCATTTTCATACCTTGTGAAATAAAATTTTGTTCGATACTCATGCGAAAAACGTATTCTGAACTCGTGTAATTGCAACACTCGCCAGAAAAAATTTTTTCGCACTCGTATCGAAATGTACTATTATAACATTTCACAAATATCTTGTAATATTAATCAAATATTTCCAATAAAAAAAATAATAATAATTGAAACCTTTCAAAAGTAAGTCCATGCGATGTGGTCAGCGACGGAGAAAGGCATAAAGATAATCGAGCATCATCCGTAAATACACGTTTAGCGCGACGGCGATGAACACTGTTAATCCGTACTATTTTCAATAACGAAAAATAAAATTGTAACCTTTCTCCATGAATTTCTCAGAATTCCTGCCAGGTCTCCGTGATGAAAGAGTCGTCGTCGTCCTTGTTGACGATAACGGCAAAAGTGTGAGGATTCATGCCCCGCCGTTTGAATGGTTTTTCGGTCGCGCCGTGTTGCTCGCCGTCCTGAGCTCTGGCGTCCGTCTGGCAGGCGGTCGGTCGTCTCGAGAGGTTTTTCCAGCGCTCTCGAAGATCGCCGAGGCTGCCGGACAGTATCCGAGGGTCGTGCTGTGCGGGCACGTCGCAGTAGAGACATCGCGTCTCGCCGTACTCGTCGTCCAGCGACGGATGAAATATTCTCTCGCAAACGGGACAGACTCGATAGCGTATCGACGTAACCTGCAGCAGCGTCGTCGAGCACCTGGGCAGTTTGTGTCCCGCCGAGCAACTGTCGACCGTCCACGGCAGTTCGGTTATGACTTCGCCGCACAAGTCGCAGGACTCGGTCTCGATGCAGTCGACCCGCGAGCTCGCCGCGAGCGCCTCGGCAACGCGCCGCGATAGCTCGCTGCTCATCAGCTCCTCCTCGTTCTCGCCGGCCATGTAGATCTCCATGTACATCCTCAGAAAGCTCATGCAACGCCTTTCCTCGTCATTGACCCTGGATTTTCTCGACAATCGCGAGAGATGCTCGCAGGCCGAAAGCAAAAATATCAACGGCTGAGCCTCCGAAATCTCGCCGACGATTTTGTCGACGCCCTTGAGGATTTGCTTCTTGTCGAGAACCTCCGAGATCAGCGTCAGCCACATCACCAGTCGCAAACCGTCGATCGAGAGGCCGTCGAGATTTTTGGGCACCTCGTAGGATAATTTGTCGAATTCGTTTGGGGATTTCGACGCTCTTATTCTCATCGACTCGAGACAGTCCCAATAGGTGTGCAGCGACGAATTGGCGATTCTCTTCTCTTCGATTATTCTTCGGGGATCCCATTCGTCGCCCGAGAGTGCGAACACTTGCACAGTGCTCGGCTCACGATTCATCAAGTGATCGTGCGTCGCGTCCGGACTCGTCACGTTCAGCAGAATCGTCGAGTTTGGCGAACTGGCGAGACCCAGATACTGGACCTTGGTACACTTCAGATCGTTCTTTATCGGCTCGCTGGTCAATTCTGCCGCATCCGGTATCGTCACCGCGTACACCCGACAGTTTTGCGTTGTCGCTATCACTTTGTCCCTGCTTATCACCGTCAGTCCTGCAAAATACATATTTTTGTTAAGGCCATGTGAAAGATGCATCATGTGACATACGAGTGCGTGAGAGATAGGAGGCATTTTTCGAATCAATGCCATTTAAAACCAGTTGACGTTTCGGACAAAAGCATCATCGGACGAGGTATTAAATTAATAAATATAAGAAAAGAAAAATTAATAAATAAGTACGTCCTCTAATGCTATGCTTTTTTCCCGGAAAGTCTACGGTCTCTAAATCGCATTCATTACAAATTTTGATTGCCGTTTCACATGTCCTTAAGGAGGGAGTCTCGCTGCGCGCGGACTTCGCATAAGTTCGACAACAAAACGAGAAAATTTGAAGTACTTCTTGATGGTGTAAAAATCTGAAAAAAATCATGTATACTGAAGGTACTGAGAACATTAATTTTGCATAATAATAATTGCAAAATGTTATTAACAAATTCATCAAAAAATTACTTGGTTAACAAATTACCCGGCAAGAAAACTTTTTTTTTTTACGAAAATGATTCGTTTATTTTTCTGAATACGTATGAATTTTTTCAGATTTTTCAGTAATCGTTGATTTTTAATTTTTTTTATAGAAGAAAAATCAACGATTTCTTAAAAATCTGAAAAAAATTCATACGTATTCAGAAAAATAAACGAATCATTTTCATTATAAAAAAGTTTTGTTGCCGGGTAATTTGTTAACCAATTAATTTTTTGGTGAAGTTAATCTTCTCAGTACCTTTAGTACACATGATTTTTTTCAGATTTTTACACCATCAAGAAGTACTTAAAATTTTCTCGTTTTGTTGTCGAACTTATGCGAAGTCGGCGCGCAGCGAGATTCCTTCCTTAAGAGCCTTTTACGATAGAATTAAATATTGCGCTTTTATTTTTGTCGCCTCGTAGAGGACGTTGTGTTCGAACAAAAATTAAAAAATTGATACACAAACGTCGGATAACGATAAAGAATTTTATGAGATTTGAATAACATTTCTAAATTTTCGAGGGCTCGGATTTAGTGAGATTTTGAAATGATTATTACTTTACTCTCTCTCTTTACTTTACTCTCTTATTATTACTTGACTCTCGGATTAAAAAACTTTGACCAAACGAGGAGGATTTTTATACAAACGTTCGAAAAAGGGTGAATAGCAAACTGGAAATTTTTTTTTTAACGAAAATCCTTGCGAAGGTTCCAAAGTTAAACGATATTCCGAAATTTTTTAAAATCACAAATAAAGTTTTTTCGTTCACTTTTCACCTTCGAGGCATCCCGAAAAGAGCGGTAGCTCGTCCGGCGAACGAAGCCAGAAATGGTCAACGAACTTTCTCGTACGGCCGATGTGTTAATTCAATTAGCGTCTCGTATTTGTTTTTTTTACCTGTTATGGAAAATCCTGCAACTCTGAGGCATCGCGTCTGCGTGCATTCACCCTTGCCGTCTACGCTCAGCGCCACGATGCACGAGCTCTTCGTCGCGACGACAACGAAATTTCCATTTTCCGTTTTTTTTATCCTTCTTATCGAGCTCGTCGCCATGCGGTCAGCGTGATCGTAGTATTTGCGCAATTCGCCTTCCCGAAGAATTCCGTAACTCTCGACGAGGCAGAGTCCGTGAATTTTACCGTCGGCGTAGCACACGAAAATTACGTGTCGTCCGTTTTCGAGATTTAGCCAGAGAACTTGACCGATCTTTGCGGTGGCCTCCAATTTAGTGCGAAAAACGATTCTCGGCTCTCCGCTGTAACCGGCGAGATCGGCGACGCGTTCTATTCGCGAAACAACGATATCTGCGCTCCGATAGGCCGCGACGAAATAGGCGAACGATGATTGGTCCGCGCAGACCAATAGCGGGCTCCACGCAACGGCCGTGCCCAGCAGCCGTCTGATGTGCTGCGGCCACGAAATTTTGTCAAACGATTCTTCCCCCAAGTCGCCAGGGTCTAAGCCGGTTTCCTCGGCGACGACTCTGGACCATTGACTCGCCAAATTGAAGATCGAAAGCCAGTCGTTGCCAAATTTGTACAAAATTTCTATGCTTCCGGCGGACGTGACTATGGCCAGCAGGCTCTTGGACGACTCCGCCAGCTTAGCTGGCGACCAAGCCAGCTTCACTATTCTGGGAGCCAGGTCGATCTTGTCCACGATCTTCGGTGTGACTGCGTGCTCCATTAGGAGAGCATAGATATCGCCTTTGTCCATTTTCCATATCGCCGAGTCGACTTGCGATGCGAAAGGCTCGGCAGGGACAAAATCCGAAGGGTACACAAAAGTTCTCCAGAACTTGAGCGTCGGATATATGCACATCGGATGTGGAATAAATTCCTGAAATGATAATAATAATTACTATTAATATTTATTGAAGGAAAGTACAAACTTATATAATGTGCTTCAAGTAATAATTTTTTTTTTGTATGTAATTTTTCATTTTGTAGAGTATGAAACTTTTCCAATTACTATGTCTGTATCCAATTGTGAACTTGTATAAATCCTTTAAGGACAAAGCGATAAAATAAGTGGTGCATATGGCGAGCCAAAAGAAAAGTTTGAGTACGGAATAGTTTGAACACAGATTACGTAAAAAGCACTTAAAAATATTTCATTCTGAGAAAAATGATTGCAAATACCCGGCAAATAGTGAACTTGCATAAATCTTGTAAGGATCAAGCAATACAGATAAGCAGTACATACGGCAAGACAAAAGAGAAGTTTGAGTGCCGAATAGTTTGAACACAGTTTATGTAAAAAGCACGTAAGAATATTTCATATTGAGAAAAATGATTGCAAATACCCAGCAAATACTGAACTTGCATAAATCCTGTAAGGACCAAGCAATACAGATAAGCGCTGCATATTGCGTGCCGAAAGAGAAGTTTGAGTACAGAATAGTTTGAACACAGTTTACGTAAAAAGTACTTAAGAATATTTTATTCAGAGAAAAATGATTGCAAATACCCGGCAAATAGTGAACTTGCATAAATCTTGTAAGGATCAAGCAATACAGATAAGCGGTACATACGGCAAGCTGAAAGAAAAATTTGAGTACCGAATAGTTTGAACACAGTTTACGTAAAAAGTACTTAAGAATATTTCATATTGAGAAAAATGATTGGAAATACCCAGCAAATACTGAAACTTGCATAAATCCTGTAAGGACCAAGCGATACAGATGAGCGCTGCATATTACGTGCCGAAAGAGAAGTTTGAGTACAGAATAGTTTGAACAGAGTTTACGTAAAAAGCACTTAAGAATATTTCATTCTGAGAAAAATGATTGCAAATACCCGGCAAATAGTGAACTTGCATAAATCTTGTAAGGACCAAGCGATACAGATAACTGGTACATATCACGAGCCAAAGAAAAGTTTCAGTACTGAATAGTTTGAACACAATTTACGTAAAAAGCACTTAAGAATATTTCATTCTGAGAAAAATGATTGCAAATACCCAGCAAATAGTGGATTTGCATAAATCCTGTAAGGTCCAAGCGAAAAGTTTGAGTATGGAATAGTTTGATCACAGTTTATGTAAAAATCACTTAAGAATATTGTATCAGATAAGAATCATCGCGAATACCCAACAAACAGTGAACTCGCATAAGTGAAAAATTGGTCCGTCAAACACAAACATAATAACATAACTTACAAAAATAATAATAATTCTATTTATTTATGTAAAAAATTTTCGATTACGGCGCTGGCAGCGCTAAAACGCAAGATTTTTTAGCGTGAAGTTATCTTTATAAACCTTCGGTACGAGAAGTCCGACCGATAAAAAAAAAAAGGCGAGAGATTTTTCGCCATCCGTCGGCCGACTGACAATAGTTTCTCGATTATTCCTCCGTTAAAAAGAATGCACTCACGAATACGTGAACACCCCTCTGCGTGACGATGGATACGTGGTTATCCTCGGACCATTCCAGGGCGAAGTTGCTCGGTACGAGCGGCGAGATAGAGAAATTGTACAACTCGTTAGCGTTCATGGTCGGCTCAGTCTCGCAACGAGCGCTAAAAATCCATCAACTCTTTCCTATAAATCCCAAAAAAAGCGAGCACCTAATTCGTAGAGCACACATTTGCACAGCAGTCCAAAGTTTTTTTTTTTATCTCTCGCATGTAAATAGAGGCACCGGCATTTCCACTCGAGGTCCGTCCGGCTTCCCATTGGCCGACTCCCCGCCCGGCGCCCGCGAGTTCAAATACGCTCGACTTCCGGAACACCTGATCGTGGCTGGTGTGCGCGCGTGTATCAGCCTCGTCGTCGCGGCGCTGCCAGTTCCCTCGAGAGGCTGTTGCGCAGCACCGTGCCAGCGGTTACGTACACGCGCGCCGCTTCCGCGTGTGTGTTTACCTTCGGCACGAACACACCGAGAGGAGGAACAAAAAAAAATTTGCGTCGCGTAAGCGCCGCGCTGCGACGGCGAAGGCTCGACGGTAGGGGGCGCGTGATTTTTTAATTACTCGTGTCCAAAATGGCGTGGGTGTTGTGAATTGACTCGTAGCGCAGGTAAGAAACCCAATTGTTTTACCCGATATCAAAACGCAAGTGCATCAATCCGACAATGTCGAATGCTCCGTCGCGCGTCTCGTTCCAAGTTCGATCAGCGAGGCGACGTTTCGTCCCCGCCGCTCGCTCGCTTCCCACTGTTTACGATGAAAATATGTGTGCCATGTCGATGGGCAGAGTACTCTCGTTAACAACCGAGTTTGCTAAGGTGGCAAAAGTCTATATCGTGCCGTTTATTTTTCATTGCCCGACAAGTATTTCTTTTTATTATTCTCCGTCGCGCTGCAATTGCAGTGACTGGTTCGTCCGTCCGCGTTATCGTCGACTGTCGGATTGGACAGTTTTTTTTTTTTATACATGTATTTTTTTTCATTATCGTTTTGCAGTCCTGCCAGTGTGATTTTCGCGCAATGTGAGATTGTCCTCGATAGAAACGTGCCTCGTTAACGTAAATCACTCGCTCGATTAATCCCGTTGGGAATCGATCGGTCAGTTTAGTTTTTATTTTTTTGTTCCGCCTTACGCGGAATTTACTTTGCATTCTCGAAGGCGCGAGCAACGCGCGGCGGGGCTTTTTGGGTGAAAAAAAAACGTGAGCGACGAAGGGGGCGGAGAACTTAAATTTTTGTGGCAAGATTGTTCGTCGATCGCGCTGTTTACTTACGCTGTCCGGGACCGACCGTTGGGCTCGATCGACGGTGATACAAACACGGCTTTCGAAATCTCTGGAGATTCCAATCGACTCGCGACCGAATCTCTTATCTCGCGGCGCGCCGCGTAGCTCGCTCTCTTATCAGCGCGATAAAACTTTTGCGTACTATTTATACTCACGCACACACGAGGACCTGACTGACGCACTTGGGCCATTAGCTTCTCATTAGCTCTGCGTGCATGAATATTTTATGACTCGATACGACGAACTTGGGACGAAGATTTTTATATTTTATTATTTTTTTCTCCTCTAGAGCCACGTTTTTTTTGCAATTGTTTCACATTCGTCTTTACAGAAATACGGATGAAATTTTTCAATCGGACAGCGATTGGCGTGCATGCGTGGAATAGCCGTCGCACAGCTTTCCGCTGATTTGCATGTATGCATGTATTTTATTGTATTTTTATTTTGTAGTGGCTTACTCGAGAACTTTTTTTTTTCTTTCGAATTGGATTTTTGAGAAACGCGGATTAAATGTTTACTCGTTTGCACTAATGGGTTGTGCGGGTGGACGAGCGGTTGCTCAACTTCTGATTAACTTGCATGTACACGTATTTTAATTTTCGATGACCCTGAAGACATCCGGAGCAACATAAAATTTTAGCTCTGGCGATTCGTCAGTGCGCCGCGTGTGGAAGAAAACAAAACTGTTCTCGTAGAATTCAGTTCACCAATTGCCTTTATTTTTAAATGTCTTGCTCAACATTTCTTTCTTTTTTCCTTCAACGCATTTCTTACATTTTTTCGCGCTCTATTTTATTTTGTATTAATTTATTCATGTCTGTTGATGGATTTCCTATTTTTTCTTGCCTGCTGTTAGCGATCTACTTTTTGAATACGAGATAAAAAAAATATATATATTTCGATGTTAACTCAAAATTATTTATTTTTCAAATGTCTCAATGGTAAACGAAACAAGCAAAAAGTTTGTACATGGAAATGTAATGCCTACTATGGGAAAACATGGTAGTTCTTGAGAAGAAAAATAATTGAAAATTATGTAATTTTACAAAGACATAATAAAATCTCAATGCAAAACGTTTTTATCCGAAAGACACGTTTTCATTTTTATTATTATTATGAATATTTACAGAAAACAAGCTTACAACTTATAATATCACAATCTTGTAGTTAACATTAAGTAGACAAGAATTTATCAAGCCTGTTTTTAAATTCTTTAATTAACTTGGATTCAATTATTGCTGCCGGTAGTGCGTTCCATGCGCCTGCAACACTATTCAATAGAGTTCATTTCCATGGGTTTCTTTGTAAAGGTTTCGTCTCCACTCTACCACTAATTTTTAGTCTCATTTAACACCAAACGTACATTTCACACGGCCAAAAAAATATTGTAAATTTAATGCACCAGACTGGAAGTTTTTATGCAAAAATTGGTACATTAAATTTCATGTACAATTCTGATGAAAAAGAAATACACTCCGTCATTGAGATTAATTCGAATTATCGAAATGCCCGTATATGTATTATATAAATATAAAAGTGATATTTTATAGTTATATTACTTTTATAAAAAAATTGAAGTAAACGCTAAAAAAAACTAAAGTATTTCCAATTTTTTTTCAGAACATTCATTTTTCATCACAGTTTAACATGAAATTCACCACACTACTTTCTGCCTAAAAACTCCATTCCGCTATATTAAATTTCATACCATTTTTTTTACACTGCACATTAAGTGACGCTAACAAAAAAAAAAAAGTGATTTTTCGATGTTTTGGAACATTCCGAACACGTATTCATTAAAATCTGGAAAATAGAATGTTCACCATAACAAAGCTTCCTCGACGAGGAATCAAAAGAAAAAAAAATATACATATATTTCATCAAACCTGCGTTTCGCATCTACTAACTCTCAAATTCTTTGTCCAAAAAAACCTAGGCAGAGCTGCCCCGCTCGTAACCGTGTATGGCCGAATGCGGCAACATGCCGGACTGGCATCCTTACAACGCGGTGCCGGGCGGTCGTCAGGCGTCATCGTCGGGGGTTCAGAGCGCGAGTGCAGGCCACATGTTCATCTCCAGCATAACACCGCCGGCGCTGGACGGTGTGAATCTGTCGACGGATCGCCACCAGCCGAGCAAGCACCAGAGCGAGGGTTCGTACGTGGGTCGAGGCTACGTGGGAGCTCAGAATCCTGGTGGGAATTGTTCGACGAGCACGTCGTTGCCGTCGGGTGTGCACATGACGCCGCTGCCGGGTTGCGTGAGTCACTACGGTGGTGCGTCATCGGCGAGGAACCCGATGATGGATGCTCACGGTACGTCGATGGATCCGCGAATGGTCCCGGTCGGCGGGATGAGCGACGAGGTGGCGCACCGAAACGGCCAGATGTCCTTTCCATCCTCGAGCCACGCGAACCCACCGAGCGTGAACGTTAACGCCGGTCCGGCGGGGATGCAAAATTCGCCGGTTGGTCCGATGTCGCCGGGCCGGCAGGCTGGCTACGGTGCGTGCAAAGCGCCGTGCTGCCACCCGGAGGCGAACATGGCCTACCAGCACTGGGACAAGTACGGCCACTACCACGGCGCGCCGAGCGGACCGGCGGCGTACCGCGAGAACATGAGGCAAACCTACCCACCGGTCGAGCAACGACGCTACATGAACGACATGAACATCCGCAAGGACTGCCTCGACAAGGACCCCCTAGAACCACCGGCGCCCTTTCCGGTCGAGCATCGCCGTGGCTACGACTACAAGTACACCCGCAAGGAGAGCATACCCAGAAATTATCCTTCCCCGGCGAACGGCATTATGCAGAACTATCCGATGCAGAATTACAATTTTCCGAACGAGTACCAGAAGTGTCCATACTCGGTGAAGGACTACATGAGGCGCGGCAACGGCGGAGGTTCGACGGGCTCGAAGAACCCCGCGATGCTGAAGTACCAGGAGCCGAGCGTCATCGTCCAGCAGAAATATCCCCACGCCAAGCAGAATCACGCCATGCAGTACCAGAACGGCGCTGGCGGAGTCGCGCTGCCGACCTCCTCGAGCTCGACGGTGAACCTGCCGTCCTCGATTCAGAATTCCTACTACAACGCCGCGCAGATACCGCGCGACTATCCGCGCGACTACTCGCAGGAGCAGCCGAACAGAATGGCGCAACCACCGCCCGCCGGGCCGCACGTTCACGGCTCCTACAGCAAGTACCAGGCTTACCACCAGAAGGTCGCCATGCAGAGATACTCGATGGAGAATCATCTGCGCTCTTACTCGCGCATACCCGGTTATCAGTCTCACCCCAAGTACCAGGAGTGCGTAATGCGGTACCGCGAGCTCCTCAGACTGCAGCAGACGGTCGATTACCAGAGCGTACTGCAGGAAGCGCCCAAAGTGCCGAGCCCGTCGAGCGCGGCGCCGCCGGTGGCGCCGATTAATCTGCAGTTCGATCAGAACGGCATTCTCATAAACTCCAATTACATTCCAGGGAATTACGGCGGCATGCACGGCGGAATGAATCCAGCGGCGCCGACGGAGAGCGCCGAGTCATCGGCGAACGGGCGGATGGCCGGTTCGGGCATGGAGCAGAGAGGTCACTTCATGGACCACGGTGAGCAGATGAATCTCGGTCGAGAAATGGATTCCCAGCAGCACCGGAGCGCGGTCGGGCCGATGCACGAGGGCAACGAGCGTTACTTCATGACCGACGGGAAGAACGCTCACGCGACTCCCTACGAGGTCGGGAGGTTGGGGAGAACCGACGAGAGCCTCGGCGGCTTGAGGGTCGACGTCGAGGTGGAGGCGACGAAGTCCGTCGAGAACGCGACGAGCTCGACGACCACGAGCGTCGCGCCCTCGATGCCCATCGTCTCGACGACGTCGATAGAGTACAAAAATTCCAAGGACTTCGCCGACAAACCGCAGCTCGACGTGCGACAATTTTTGGCCAACTGGGACGAGTCCGAGGACGAGGACGCCGCGGCCGCGAACGCCCTGGCCGAGCGATTCGACGCGCCCTTCGCCCGCAAGTCACCCGCGACCGGCGCCGGTGAGGAGGGGGCGAACGAGACTCGGGAGAGGAATTCCCGGGAGAAGGAAGACGCGAGCACGGCCGCGGGAAGCGGCGGCTCGCCGTCGACCGACTCCTCGGAGATCGACATCGAGACCAACGACAACTCGCCGCTCGCGAACAACTGCGAGGGCGTCACGATAACGAACGGCATACAGTGCATAAGAACCGACGACGGCGACGAAATACCGACGATCCACATTGTCGACAATCTCGAGGCCGGCACCGACCTGGAGAAGATCCACACCGTGTTCGGGAGTCTCGCGTCCTCGGTGCTGAATCCCATATCGATCGGGGAGGCCTCGAGCGAGCTGATCGGCGACGGTGGCGCCAAATCCGAGACGATCGTTCTCTTCGAGCAGGAGAACGGCGTCTGCACGAAGACCCTGGAGTTCAGCGTCTCGTCGGAAGGAGCGAGCTCGGAGGTCGTCGAGGGTGTCATAGCCTCGATAATCGAGTCCTCTACCGTGGAAACTCCGGATCTGCGGGAGGCGATCGAGAGTCCCGAGAAGCCGCGCGAGGCCGATCGGCCGACCGAGCCGCCGGTCGAGGAGGAAACCGCTGCGACCGGGACGACGGCGACGTCGACCCCGACCGCCGCCTCCGGCTCGTCGAAGACCAACGAGGGCGTCAACGGCTCGAACCTCAGGAAACAGAACAGCTTCACCAGCGACGAATCGCACAATCCCGACGACATCAGCCTGCCGGATCTGCAGACATCGGAATGCACGCCGATATCGACGACGCTCAACACTCCGATTCACTCGGACAGCGAGGAGTCGTCCGAGCACGTTTCCGATCTGACGACGTCGACGAATCCCATCGAGATAATACAGAACAGCCCCATAATAAGTTTCACCCACTCGCCGATAAAGATCGAGCCTTACGAGCAACTGGAGGCTCGGATGGGGCGACCCGCGAGGCAACGCGTCGTCGCCGAGCAGCTCCAGAGACACGACTCGCTCGACTTCGACTTCGACCGCGAGGTCGCCTGCGGCGAGAACACCAAGTACACCGAGGCGTCCGAGACGTCCGACAGCGGAGGAGTCGAAGGCCTCGAACCGGAAGTCCCGCTTCTTGCGGACATTCAGGACGCCTCCGAGAAAAATTCTTATCAGGCGAAAAATTCTTTCGAGGAGAAAAATTCTTACGTGGAGAAAAATTCTTACGAGGAGAAAAATTCTTACGAGGAAAAAAATTCTTACGAGGAGAAAAATTCTTACGAGGAGAAAAATTCTTACGTAGAGAAAAATTCTTACGAGGAGAAAAATTCTTACGAGGAGAAAAATTCTTACGTAGAGAAAAATTCTTACGAAGAGAAAAATTCTTACGTAGAGAAAAATGCTTACAAGGCGAAAAGTTCTTTCGAGGAGAAAAATTCTTACCAGGAAAAAAATGCTTACGAGGATAAAAATTCTTACCAGGAAAAATCGGCGGTCGAGCCGGACGGGGATGAATTTTATCGAACGGCCGATCCGCTGGTCGGAATGGCGCACCTGACGAAGACGGTTTCGGAGGACCGCGGCGACGAGGCGGAGGAGGTTGGCGAGCCGGAAGCGGAAAATGACGAGACAACGAATTGCGAATCGTCGGACAGGATTCTCGGCAGCGAGCTCGACACCGACAAGTGTCCGACTATGATGGAGCCCGAGGACGACTTCAACAGGTCGTCGGATCTGGATAAGTTATGCGACATGTCGTTGGATGGTTCTTGCATGATGCCGCTGATTTCCGGCGACGACTGCGAAGAGCCGAGAATTCCCGTTGCTCCGATCGAGACCGGCGACTGCTTCGCGAATTTGATGGAGGAGCAGATTAGGACGGTCGGCGATCTCGACGTTTCTGAGTCGTCCGACGATGACGAGCAGCTCGGCAAACCCGACGAGGACATGTGGGGCGACGTGAGATACATGGACAAGCATCTCGATGCGAACTTCGCGAATCGAAGCGGGCAAGGTGGAAAGGACGATGGGAAGAGGTCGAGGAGGATCGACAAGGGTGGAAGCGGAAGATCGTCACCGAGCAGAACGAAGAGAATCGACGAGGCTTTCCACGAAGAGATCAACCGGGGGTGCAATTTGTCGGAGTCCGAGGAAGAGGAGGAGGAGTCGAGTTCCGAAATATCGAGGGAAATCGTAAGCTCGGAGAATCCTCAGAGGGGCAAGATCGATGATTGTTCGGTCGAGCAAAAATCGTCGTCCAAGGAGCGCAGGATCGATGATTGTTCTTCTGTCGAGCGAAAATCATCGGCCGAGCGCAATATCGACGACTTTGATGTCGAGCGGCAACAATCGAGGTCCAAGGAGCGTTCGATTGACGACTTTCCTGTCGAGCTACAAAAATCGACGTCCAAGGAGCGCAGGATCGACGATTTTACTGTTGAAAGCCAAAAATCATTGTCCGAACGCAAGATCGACGATTTTTGTGTCGAGCGGCAAAAATCATCGTCCAAGGAACGCAGAATCGACGATTCTCCCGTCCAGATGCAAAAATCGTCGTCCAAGGAGCGCAGAATCGACGATTTTCCTGTCGAAAGGCAAAAATCATTATCCGAACGCATGATCGACGATTTTCCTGTCGAAAGGCAAAAATCATTATCCGAACGCATGATCGACGATTTTGGTGTCGAAAGGCAAAAATCATCGTCTAAGGAACGGAGAATCGATGATTGTTCCGTCGAGCGGCAAAAATCATCGTTTGAGCGCAAGATCGACGATTTTCCCGTCGAGCGGCAAAAATCAACCTCCATGGAGCGCAGAATCGACGATTTTCCCGTCGAGCTGCAAAAATCATCGTCCAAGGAGCGCAGAATCGACGATTTTCCCGTCGAGCTACAAAAATCATCGTCCAAGGAGCGC
>JAPYZC010002715.1:0-32196 GCA_030522665.1 Ichneumoninae sp. A BG-2022a | reverse complement strand
ACAGAACCGTTTGTCAAGAAAATTATAGTTCGAAACTGCGTTACGGTAGTTTGTTGACCGAACAACAGTCCCTCGAATAACCCTCCGAGCCGGAGCTTTGTGCGAGTTGAGAATTAAATAAAAATGTACACGATAAGCGTGAAAATCAGTGTCGCACCGGTAAAAATGTGTTTAAAAAACGAGAATGAATCTTCGACCTAGAACTCATCGACGGAACCAAAAACCGTAAATTGTTCCGATCTCTCGGCTTTACGAGCTCCCACAACAGAAGAGCATTCAACATTGATTAACGAAATATACGTTTCTAGGGAGGTTTGTTACGAAAGTCGAGTTTGTTGTGGCTGAACGAGCCGAGCCAGGGGGCTGGTGTTCGGACCGCGTGCGGCTAACTGGGAATTAAGGTTGTTCCGGTAAAGCCGCAGACGCCGATACTGCGAGGTTGTGGCTGGGTTTTGTTGGCCGGTAGGTAGTATCGCAGTCTGGTAGTATCGCTGGTTGGGGTAGTTGAGCGGAGGAAGGGTGACGAGTTTAACCGTGTCGTTACAGAACAGCGGCAGCAGCAGCAGCAGCAAGAGGAGCATCAGCATCGGCAACGTAGGGTCGTTTAGCGGATGACCGGTAGTTGACTTTGGTATTAGCCCGGGGGTTTGAGCCAGTGAGAAAAGGGGGCGCGGCACCAGTGGAGGTACGGTAACAGGCCTGAACAGTCTCGAATCACTTGACTCTGTCATTAAGCTTTAAAATCGCTTGACCCTCTTCGTTGCGCTTTCGCTCACTCGTCCGCTCGGTTGGTTAAAGTCCAAACTGTGTACCAGCGTTCTCTTAACTGGAGGCCTCTTTGACGCTATTTTACAATCAGTCTAGCATATAATTATCGTACCAGTTACAAAGGTGGGGGCACTGGGGCGTAAGTCATTGAAAATTAAGAAGAAGAAGAAGAGAAGGACGAGCCAAGAGTTGGGAACTTAATTAGAAAATTACACTCCTCTAACCTGGACTTCTCGTTCCATGTGTCTCTTTGAATATGCGGCACTACTCACGCTCATTAGATGGACTCGATTTACGAAATGTTGGCTAAAAGTTTACTGCAATATAGTATTCATTTACAAAACGCGATCCCTCTTTCACGCTTAATGACATTGCCTACACGGCGTGCGCGCCACTGATTTTCACATTGATGTTCTATCACGATACACAACTAATTGGAACCATTATTGGAATTAATTTATGCCGCGTTTTTAAGGGCTGGAGAGGTGGATCCGTGTAATGGAAAGTTAACCTCGAAGGCTTGCGAGGCTTGCGGCGAAACACATTGAGAACAAAATTACATAGTAAAAGCAACAATGTTGACTTCTTACCATAAAAAATAGTTCTCGAACGGAACGTCTTCATTTTATAGTTATGACAATGACAAAATATCATGGGTGCAACTATAATAATAGTTTAACGAATTGAATTTATTGTATCAGAAACTATCTATATAGACGTTCCCCCTGGGAACGATTCGTTATAGTAGGAAATGCTATTCTTTTTCTCAGTGTATAAAATTGTGTAGAGATGTAGAAGTTTTTTTTTTGCTCTCGTGAGTAGTGATAAGAGGGGGGGGGGGGTCGTCTTACCAACGAGCTCACAGCAACTTGAACCTTGGAGGTCCGGTACCTTTTCAGATTTAATCGGTGTGTTAACCCAGGGACCTCAAACTCGAGCGACAAAGTTATTCATTTTGCAAAAAAATAAAATAAAATAAAAATGATCGAGAATAAAATAAACGATGCGAAGGACAGCAGTAGCGGATGAGCGAGGATATAGGATTGGGTTATAAAGTCTCCTCGAGAGAAGTAATGGCCGACGTTTAGTCAGCCGCGAGCAAGTAGTGGAAACTTTGTCCAGAACTCTCTCTCTTGCTCTCTCCCACTTTCTCCCTCGCTCTCTCAGACTCGGACCGCGTAACTTAACCCGCGCGAAGGGAAACTTCTCTCGGTAAGCGGATTAGGGTTACTGAGGATTAGAGGGCAGCTGGATTGGCCCGTTCCCTGTTTCCCCCTACCGGCCCGACAGTCTCTCTCCTCACTCCGTCTTCCGAGCGCTCGTAACGTTGTGGTCGAAGCGCACGGCTCTCACCGCCCCAGGTAACTGTTAACACGGCAAACTGTCCCAATGCAGCGAACGGACAATATAACCGACGGGCCGCTAGTCATCTTAGCGCCATAGCAATCCACATCGACCATCGCGGACTTGTAATTGTCAACCGATTTGACCGATAATCAATCAAGCCCTTGTCCGCAAACTTTCCCATGTACGAATATCAGAATGGCACAGTTCTGGCCTAGAACTCGTGCCGGAGCTACCAGTATTGGCAGACAATCAAGGCCCAGCACAAATCCAATGCACTGGGCCAATATTGAAATGATCACCCCTGCCCAGTGCTGGCCGTCGGCGTCAAGCCAGTACCGCGTGCCAATGTTCAGCCACTGTTCAAAAACGTTAATAATAAACAGAAAAAATTAATGTTTTTATCGTCTGCCTGTTTGTTTAATGCATTTCTCTGATCTTAGTTTACTGTATTGTTGTTATTTTACGTTGACACGCTGGAAATCTCGGAATAAATTTTTCGACCGGTGATGGGACTCGAACTTGTGACCCTACGATTACTAGTCCTAGATCTTACCTATTTGGCTATGCTAATGTTGAAAAACAAAGTTTCGAAACTTGTACATCAGTTGAGCAAACGTTTGCATATATATTGTCACACTAACTTCATACGATCGAAAAGGTATAAAATATATCAATATTTATTCTTCAGTCACTGAGTTCTATATAAAATTTATTTGTAATTTATCTTATTCATACTTTGATATTATTGAGGAAGCGTTGGTTGAACTCTGACAACCAGTACATGCCCAGTACTACGACGGATATAAAATTTGATCTAAAAAACGATTTTATCTAATAACGGTCTATTATCATAGCTAATAAGCGATGGCCAACTCTTGGTAAAGTTGTTCATCAACACTAGGCCTTGGTCGTTGAACAAGACTTGGCAACAAGAGCTGTTCTAGCATTCGGCCATATTGCCGGCTCGGGACTTTGTCCAGTACTAGCAATCAAGGTTGGCCCATTCTTGGTGAAGTTTTTCATCTGTACGGGAACAGCGCCGGCAATTAAGACTCAGCAACTGTAACTGTCCCAGTTCTGAGTCATATTAGCAGATCTGGACTTGGCCCCGTACTAGCAAGCAGCATAGGCCCATTACTGATAATGTTGTTTGCCAATGCTGTCCGAGAATTGGCAAACGAGACTTGGCAATCAGGCCTATCCCAGTTCTGGGCCGTTTTTATAACTCCGACACCGTACAGATATACGCACATGGGTTCCCGACAATCAATCAAGCTCTCCTTTCTGTGAAACAGAAAGGAGTAGCTGCGGCTCTCGAGTAGGAAATGGTTTTTATTGGATAAAATTGGACTTATTTGGTCACGGGTGAGTCGTGGCAGAGTGGTTCGGAGTGCGACTCACAAAGTAGGCAGGGTTCGATTCCCGGTTGCAGTCATGGATTTTTCCTTGACTGCTTACCTCTACTTATCGTGGTTCGGACTCCACGTAAAATTGTAGGTCCCCTCTGGTCTTCTTCTTAACTAATTAATTAGTTTCGGTGAATTAATGAAATCTCGTTCATTACGAACGATCGCCTGGAAGACGGCGCCATCTGTGACAGATGTTCCTCATCCTGTCACCGAATAACTCTTGATAAAAGAGAAGAAAGCTGTACTCTCACTAAAAAGTGGTCTCACCAGTCACGCACACAATAATCTATGTATTGGCCGACGCGGTTCCGTACCTGCGGCCAGTATCGGACACCTGAGTAGTTCTCAAAGGTTCCGATACAAAATTGATAAAGAAGAAGAAGAACTTATTTGGTCAACGGTAAATACATGAAATTAGGCATAATACCGGCTCTTCTCTCGTAGCTTGCAGCCCGAGGACGTGAGTACCCGAGCATCGCAGTATCAAAAAAATAGAAAAAGGGCCCACAGCACTGGCGCAAAGTGCAAACTGAAAGGTTGTGAACGCAGCACAATCTTTCTATTCTTCTCCCGTCCGTCGATCGGGGAGGGGTTGGAAAAGGTTGAAAATCGTGACGCATTCCGGACGAGAGCGTGTGCTCGCGGAATCGCTGCCAACTGCTGTCTCTCGTTCGCGAGCTCGCGGAAGAAGAGTCTCACGTCCGGAAACGTGTGTGGAAGTCGGTTACACACAACGTGTGTACACCTCTCGCACGCTCCCTGGCTCATCGATAAAAGGAAGATGGGCCGCTGGTCGCCGATGCCGAGATTCTCCCGTACGGCGAAAGAAAGAGAAACAGAGAATTGGAATCTCGAGTGGGTGTTCGACGTCGGGGAGAACGAAACTACGAATTCCGAACTCGTTCGCGTCGATGCGGTTACCGTACATCCACTTCGGGATCCACACGAGCCACTCGCCGTGGTAATTTCGGAGTGTACGGCTTCGCTATAAAAGCAAAAGTTACGATATAACTACCAACTCCGGCTATGGATTGCCCCGAGGTCTCTCAATTACTCCACCACGTTCATTGCCGATACTCGTGGAGCATTTTTTATTTCCCTTCTCCGAGCGGACGATAAAAATCCTGTCGACACGCAATTTTCCCGGTCTGTGCTCCGTAGAATTGGTATTTCAGATAAGTCGTTTGCAGATTTCGTACCGCATAAAAAAAATTGTAACCCAGACGACTAGCTACGGAATATTAATTTCTCGACCTGAAGTGATGTGTTTCCTGTATGACGTCACTTCCGGTGGAAATGCTAGATTTTCAAACCGGAAGTGACATATTTCCGGGTGAATAATGAGATCTTAGAATAATCAAGGGCTGGGGGGCCTCTAGGGGGATCCCGTGCATTTTTGCAAGTTGGGATAACCACACAACTGTCGACAATATATATAAGATTATTATTCTTATTTCGTTATTGCTTCCTCGTGGAGAAAGCTTTGTTATGGTGAAAAAAAATGTGAAAAAAACCCATACACAGATGGAATATGATCACTCGATGATCCCATTGAAATTTCGGGAGAATCGATCGAACCGTTTAAATTTCGTGTCATTTTGAATTTCTTGAATTTCATCAAAAATTCGAACTTTACTTTAGACTCAATTTTCGTCATTACATATTCATTTATGAATAAAATAACTGGTAGATTCGTTATCAGCGTGGAAAAATACATGGAATACAGTCCTTGAGCGACGATTAACGAAAAAGTTTGTCAGCAATTTTTATAGCCAATATTTCAAAAAATTAGTAATTTTGCGTATTTTCAGACAGCGATTTCTTAACTTAGCGATGGCATCGCGAAAAGCCCCAGGTGCCTGTAATGTTCTATGAAAAGGAGTACACAAGTTGGTGGATATGGCGGGGTTGAAAAAGCTAGATAAAGAGGTATCATTTGGATTTCTTGAATAGAAATTATAAGGGCCAAAAAAAATTCAGTAGCGCATAATTCCATGTTTTTTTTTGCGCCGAGTACAGATCCGACAGAGAAGCGTGAATTTTGTATATTTTTACGCGCTGAAACTGAATAGGCCAATCGTTCTGCATAAAAATCTAACACGACGTTGACGTGGGAAAACAGTTGAAAATTGAAATTATTATATAGCGTTCTCATAATGTTCCTTCATTTGTGCTTCCTTATAGAAGAACCTTTGTGAATAACGGAACATTATGTTCTCATAATGTTCCGTTATGTTCAGAAAGCGATATGACAATTTCAATTTTCAACTTTTATGAGAAAGTGATATAATAATTTCAATTTTCGACTTTTATAAGAAAGCAATATGAAGCAATTTTTTTGCCTCATAATTGCTGTACGGATATGTACTCTTCAAGCTTTGTTTATCTCGGTCCATGTTTACCCATCAGTTTTGAGCGTTACGTGATTCGTACTTTTGCGTAAGCATATTTATTGTCGCGTCGAAACACATTTTCTAATTCCAAGCATTCTTCTCTTTGAGGGACAGTTCTGAAAAAAATGAAAAAAACTACTAAAACATAAATTCAACAGAATTTTTCCGCGGATAATAGAAATCGATGAAGCCATTTTCTGTGCATGACATGTGAGTGGGGTAGGGAAAAAAAGAACCCCTCGGAGGAAACACGTACACGATCGCCACTTAATCGAAGTTCCACTGCCGGCTTTCCGCGCCAGTATTATCCTGGAACATAAATCGTATTTCTTGCCCGTTGGCGTTTCGGGGTCAACCTCGAACTCTGACTGCTTCCCCACCGGAGCGGCCGATGATTTATACGCATGACGTAGCGGCCCGACTTCGAATCAGTGCGACACGGAATTCGCGAGTGAACTCCGTCGTTTTCAACTGCCCGAAATTACGCCCCCGATATCGCGCTACACGACCCGACAATTATTTTATTTTATTTTTGTTTCCTCACAGAGGAAGCTATGTTTTCGTTAAAAAAAATCGGGGTTTTAATATCAGAGTACTTAAAATAGTTAGAAACGTCAAGAAACGCGATTTTTTGCGGACATCCGGATGTATGTGTGTGTGTTACGGACTTGCATAATTTAAAACTACTGTAAGTCCGAAACCACTTGAGATGGCGAGTTGAAATTTGGTAAATTAGTAAAGTAGTCACGTCTCTTTCCTCGGCGCAAGTTTCATGATGATTGAGGCGCCATTCGAGACTATACGCGATTTTTTTTTATTTTGAAAAAAGGGTGTGTTAGCTGTAAATTTTGAGCTATCGTCCTAAAACTGCATCCTAAAACTGTATATACCACTTTTATTGGAAGGCTTGTATACGTTAGCACAGAAATTTCTGGGTTCTCGTTCAGTAATTCATTTCCGGAATTACATGGAGAGTGAAACGACGAAGAGAAGAAATTCTTTTGGCGGATGTTTAAACGGGTAATTGAGAACATGCGTGTTTAACCCCTTTGATGCGCCCGAGGGTCAGCCGGCCAATATTTACTTCGTCAACCTGTACGACTTTCTGCGCGAGACAAGAGGGCAAATACGGGAGTACCGGAGATACAATTGGTGATCACAAATACGTTGTGGGGTTTATTCCGCCGCCGCAAGATTCGTTTTTGCACGAAAACATTTTTTAACCAACGCCGAAAGCGTGCAATTCATTGATTGCACGAAGAAATTATTAAAAATTTGACAATCATGATTCAAACATTATGATAATTTCCAGAAATTATCATTGATATAAAAGTATTGTCTTTAATAAACGATGCACTGATCGAAACATTAAGGACGGAAACCAAATACCCTTCCTTCCGAAATATCACCAATCTCAGAGAAAATAGAGAATAACACTTGAAAATGCCACAAATAAAATAATATCATGATTTAACAATTCGCGACTAAAGCCAAATCCCGGAAATCGCAGGTACTCATTATCAATAATAAAATCACCCGGAATCCCCTAAAACCAATCTGTTCAACGTCGTAATAGCACCAGTACCATACGCAAAATACTTAGGGGAAAAGTGGTGAATATGGCCCACCCCTATTAACACGGAAATCAACTTTTACCCTAGTTATAAGTATCGATCGTAAGCTTAATTTTAACCATCACTTACGACAATGCAAAATCAAAACCACACAAAGAGCGGTACACTTCAGAAGACTCACTTTCACTCATCGCGATATACACATAAAACACTTTTAAAAAGTATGGATGCAGACCAATAGAATATGGCCATAAATTGCATGTTTTCATAAATTGCAAAAAATCAGCAATTAAACCAGTAAAAACCATAAAAACTTGCGCTATCCGGCGCCTTACACGTATCCATCGTCCTGAAAATTCGCTTCACTACCCCCGAAATACTCTTCCATACGAAGCTACAGGCATCACTCCCATAGACATGAGAATTGCAGAATTACAAAAAGATTCGCTACTATGCAACTAGAAAATCGCTATGCATACAACCCGCTCAAAACATAATACGCAAAGTTAATCACCTATCACATACCGGAATATACCGGAAGCTCGAAACAATGAAAAACGAAGAAGCTAACTGAATAAACATATGTAAACTACCCACTCACACTATGTAAAAAAAGCACATGAATTATGTAAAATCCGTGGCTAAAGGACTTAGGTCGGTGGCCAATTCTCAATGTATATATGTTCTCACGTCAACCTAAGTTTTGTCATGTTGTGTTCAAAAAATGGTACCACCATTTTTTTTTTTAAATGGTACCACCATGCTGTGTCCAAAAAATGTTAAAAATCCACTGGTACTACTGCTAGGGAATAACATTCTTTACCAAGCGCGGAATTTCACACAGCCTTAAATCCGCCAAAATTAATGACATAAACTTCGGAGGGTAATATGTCGAGAATATGTCGTCGACAGGGTAATAATTAGTTGCAGGCACGACGTAACACTAACCGCAGGACTATTTTGCGCCGAGACCGTTTGCGTTCGTTTTATCGGAACTTATCGCAACGTGATTTATGTAACGGGGATAAAGTAAGTGCTGCAGAGTTATATAGTTCGAGAATGTTACTTTGTTGCTAAACGGAAGTTGTCGTCGGTCGTTCCGAGCAACTTCCGCGTGGAAAAGCATCGGAGACTCCGGGAACGGTGGATACAGACGCGTCGACGAAAACTATGCGACTTAAGCGTCGTGCGAAACGGTTTGTCGGTAACTTCATGCTGTTTACCTATGCATTACGGCGGCGGCGGAGGAAGCACGGCGAACGAGCGACACGCAATCCCTTCGAGGTGTCCCGGAAGACGCAATGGCAATTCCAGGGAATGCAGGAATCTCTGGTGTGTTGCCTAACAGCCCGAAATCACCGCTGACACGCCAACGTTATTCCGGAAGTCGGGCATTCGAAAACTCGGAAACGGAAATGGAAGGATGGGAAATATGTTGGAGCTGGAGATGGGGGAGGAGAGGGGGGGGGGGTATTCGATCTACGTGGAAGAAGTTGCTCCGAAATTATAAATTCCACGTGCATTATCATTATCCTAAATGACACGATATCTTTTTTGACCCAAAAATCGAAAGGGAATCTATTTTTACCTCCCTACTGCCCGATAGGGCAAAAAGACGGGAGTTATGCGTTTCACTAAGACTTCCCGTTTTCGCTGTTTTCGTTGTCTCCGGAGTTGTCGGAACGGCTCAATGTATCTTTACAGAATTTAGCACAATAGTTCTGTGGATGCGCGAGTGTGTTCGTACCGATGGATTAGGAAAATACATGTGAAGAGGCAGAGATAACTTAGGGTAAAAATTGTGAATATGGCCCACCTCGATTAAAAGGTAAATCAATGATATATGGACCGGGCCATATTCCCCACTTTTACCCTACTTCGGAAAAACGGACCAAAAGCCTTTGCGATTATTTGTCGTCTGCTACAAAAATGCTGCAGGCTGTGTGCATTAAATATAGTGCATTACATTCACTCAACATGTAGTATAATCTCGAATACGCGTCGCGCTGCGTCCCAGTTTAATCCCCAGTTTAAAGTTGTGAGGGCAGACGTGTCCCAACTGCAGCGAAGATTATTAATGAATTGATATAATTACGATTAATTAATTATGTTATTATTCTGTGTTGTTAATTATTGCTATTATCGTTTATTGACATTATTAATTACTGTTACATACGTTAATGATTTCATCCTTTTTGATGTTATGTTTTTATTAACCATTTTTGTTATGGTTAATTACTCCAATCTTTTTGTTTTATCTATAGCTTGAGGCGATGTGAACGGCGTAGTCCGTTAAAAAGGAGTGTAATTAATTTTTTTGGGGGTTGTGCGACGCTAACAATTTGTTATTCCCGAGAAAAGTTTAACGCCCTTAAGGTAAAAAAAAATTATTATGGTTCATATTACCGACCGATCCCGGGATCGGTTGGTACGAGATTCCGCAACTCCTTGAAAAGCAACAAAAAAATGCACAAACTTGGAACTGCCTCAACACTGGAGACGGGCGTCTGTCTGGGGTTAATATTCCATCCGAGAGTCGCTGGGGCTTTAAAAATGGAGTAGGAGACGAAGGGTATTGGGAACGGATGGTGGGTTCGATGAGGCCGAGACTTTTGCAACTCACGCTCATTGAGAAGAGTCACGTAACCGGGCCCCATCATTAAGAATACTTCCCGACGTCTCGTTAGCCGTCGAGGGACGACAGTCACGAGGCGTATATACCTTTGCTCGGAACTTTTTCTCCTTCCATCATTTGTGTGCTTTTTTTAATTTTTTATTTTTTCCCCCCAAAGCCTTCTTACAACTTTCTCATCCGGTTAGAGTAAACTTCCCCTGCTCCGTAGATACGATGGAAGAATTTTTTATTTTTCCTCCGCGCGCCACTCGACTGACTAAAATCCATTTTTAATCTCATAATTTGAAGCTTAAAAAAACATTGTTTGAGCGGTCCACAACCCGTTCAAGGTCTTCGGGGAGGGGGGGTTGAAATAACGATACTTGCTCGGACAGTAATCCTAAGACGCGGTTGAGTAGCATATTTCGCATCTGCAAACACCCTCGGTAGAGCGTAAAGGCAATGAAAAAGAAAAACAATACAAAAAAAAAAGAGAAGCCATTATGCCGGGCAGCATGCGAATCCGTGCAATAGGCGCTCTTTACTTTGCATAACTTATGCGAAACGGTTGGAAGATGCAGAAAACAGAACGAGAGGTCTAGCGCGAGCGCGAGCCAGTGGGTAACGTGAAAAATGGTAAATAAAATAGGAAGTAGGAGGCGAGCGAGCGGTCTTGTGAAAAATAACAGAACTCCGGGTCACGGAGAGGGGGAAGGACGGATACACGAGGAAGCGCAACAAAATAGGAATGGGAAGGGTGCAAATAAGAGGAAAAGGAAAAAACGGCAAGTGGCGCGTAAAAGTAGGGAAAACGGCTGAGACACAGACGGAGATCCAGAGAAAAATACGAGACCTTCTATATAAGAAAGGTTTCCACTTCATAAAACTATAGGGCGCAGCCGGAGAGCCTGGGCGGTTTAGCTGACAAATTTATGAACCACTTACGCTTACGTGTACGCGAGATTCATATTTGCCCGTTGCCGAAGAGTTTACCATAGTTCGTAAGAACCGAGGGTGGGAGGGAGAAAATGCGGCCTGCTGCGGCCTTCAAAGCGAATCTCGAATCATGCTTCGTAACGGGAAATATAACCTCATAAATAAAGCGATCTATCGTTAAAATTGTTTCGACCTTGTCGAACGAGCGGACGAAACAGGCACGACGTGTAATAAATTTGTCCCGGTAATATTGTCAATTTTCAGCCTTATATTCGTTATATACCAACATTATCCGGGGTATTACCCGATTCTGCGTTATGGTCAGTAAAAATTTGATTCCGGAGGTAAAACGCAAGATTGCCTCAATATTTTAGCCATGAAATCCTTAGAGGTTTCGCTTTCGTTCGACCTCTGCCTATAAACTTTATTGCTCGATCGGTGCGGAGCCGAAAAGGAAGTAAAAGTAAATAGGGTTGGGTCAAACCGCAGGATCCGCCTTGGTGCGTTACCAGTTGCCATTCTTTGTTTTTGAGCTTTTCATTAATGACACTCGATCGCTAAATAATAACCCAGCAGTTTCCGGAGTAAGCCAAGTTTTCCATAACAGGTTCTCCGTTTCGAACCGACAACGGCGCAAAGTCGGCACAGCGCTGGCATTGCCCAATTATTGAAAGGACTGTCGCAGTAGTCACCGGACCGTTTTTGTCAGCAATGGCAAAATTCCACCTGAGTTAGTTTCTCGCACACCCCGGCAAAAGTAATAATCCCCATTGTGCGTGGCGGATAGTTGGCAACGAATACAGTCTTGCCGCACCGAGGTAGAAATCCGTTCGCCGTGTTTACGCGGATACACAGCTGTATGCTATTGCCAAATCTCGCCGCGCGGAATAGGTGTATACCGAAAGAGATTTGGAGGCTGCTGCGCTCGTTTACCTTTCGTTTCAGTCTGCCAACGATATTATCCGATAGCGTGTAGTTAGCACACGCCAGCGCAGCCGTTCGCTCCCCCTCTGTATCTCTCCATCTCCTCGCCCACCAACAGATTACCAAACTATTATCCGGAATTAACTCGCAGCCACCAAACGTTACCCTGATTCAGTGTCTGCGCTATGCAAATAACCGTAACAACGCCCGTATTGAGCATGCATGCTCATTCTCTTTCGCCGGCCCGATAAAAAAATAAAAATTAATTCCATCCACGGGATTTACCTACGGATGGTAATTTTTGGGGGGCTGCGACCGAATATGCTACCATGATTAAAAGAAATATATTTTAATGAAATTCTGATCGAAAAACTTTCCACGGGATGCGTTAAGGTAAAGGTACCAATGCTCGGATGGTTAAGAGCATCCTCAGATTCCAGCAGTTATTTATTGATCGAGAACAAATTTTTTGTGAAAGTAACTGAAACCAATGACAAGCTGATAGTTTCTAGTTTCCAAAATGCATTGATTAATCACAAAAAGATACATCTGTTTTTTAATTATAGAAGAAAATAACAAGAGACTCCTAATGTACCAGTCACTGCACACGGTTTTTCGAAACCTCCCTATATTCGGACACTGTGTGATGTCCCTATGTTCGGATTTCGATGTACGAACTCAACAAGTTCATATTAAGTAAAAGAATTTCTTTGCCATTTGTTAATTAAAGCAATGAAAAAATTATATTTCCACGAAACAATATTGAAGGTAAGATACGTAGAAAGCTGGCAAACTTAAGTTCTTCGAACTGTCCGATTATTTGTTCGCATGTATAACAACGCTTGTAGCAATTTCCGGACACTATGTCGCCTGTCAATGAACAAAATGCAATAGAAAATAATTTAGGCGTGAACCTTGTATAACTTTTTCCTGTGCATCAAATAAAGTTTGAAGATACGATTACAAGTGTCAAATCAAATGTCTGATACTTAAATTCGGAATAAATCAAATCTACATAGGAGTGTCCAAAAATTGGGACGTGTCCGAGCATTGGTACTGTTACCTTACTGTGCGTCCTTGACTTGCAACATTTTTAGTCCAAAATCGACGAAGACATTTGTTTAAATTGAACAAATAGATTTGAGGAACGGTGACATCCATGCTCGATTATTGAAAAATCAGCCTGGACAGTGTTTGATCGCTCGCCCCTGTGTGTCTCACCTGTGACAAAAACGTTGGCTCTCGGACGTACGAACGCGAGAAGCAGCGTGGAATTATCGTGGAAAGAACAGAGTTTGCCGACGCAAAAGCGTCGAGGAGAGCGGAGACGCAGGTGTCCATGAGTACTGGTGAACGGCGCCCGCGATATATCATCTTCGTGTCTGCGTAATTCAGGAATGAAGCTCGGTCACCGAGGGCTGCTAAATAATTTGCATGAAATATTCCTGTACCTCCGGTTACCTCCTCGTTCGCTTGAGCCGTCCGTAAGGTCGTCCATTTTCCCAACGATGGACGCTCGTGAAACACGTCGCTGCCCTCAACCAACCTCTTTGTCATCAGCCCGAATCTTCTCCATGATATACAACCACCCCCTCCGCATAAACCTTCCTCCCACTCTCCCCCGCCTGAGCGCCGCTGCCAGTAGCCGCCATCCTGTTTTTTAACCGCTTATCCATCGGAAACGAAAGATCCATCGAGATCACTAAAGATCAGTCCGTTAATAATTAAAATTAAAATTAAAATTAAAATTAAAATTAAAATTAAAATTAAAATTAAAATTAAAATTAAAATTAAAATTAAAATTAAAATTAAAATAAAAATAAAAATTAAAATTAAAATTAAAATTAAAATTAAAATTAAAATTAAAATTAAAATTAAAATTAAAACATCTTATGAGCTAGCGATAAGTTTGTGCAATTTATAAGCGATCAATCTCTCTCACATGTGCAGCTTGTACTGCATAGGTCTTCAGGGGAGAAATCTCAGCACCCAATAAATACAATACAATACAATACATTGTTCATTGGGTGATGAATTTTCCTGTCGCCCTTATAATTGGACTCAGCCCGTTATTAAATGAACATAAATAAATAAATACATAAATAAATAAGATAAAAATGGCGGAGCTTCGTCGTACGGCGAAGAGGAGGAACGCGTCTTCCCGCGATTCTTGCAAGCCAAAACGGCTGTCAGTTCGCGGGATTGAAAAAAAAGAAAAATAATCAACGCAAGAAGCGGAGGTAAAAAGGGATGCTGGGACGTCGGGAGTTGGCGGGTAGCAGTATGTCAGAGTCCCGAGCAGGATTGAAAAAGAGCTGTCTCCTCTCGGGTGGAAATAATTAAAATTCGGCAGTTCCTTCCGAACCATTAGATCCAGGTCGAAGCTTCGTCGTCTTATACAGCTTCCCGCCGGTCCCCCGGCGATAGCGTCGTCGATCTTCGACTTGCCGCCCACCTTCCTCGCCACCCCGTCGACCCTTTAAAAAAAAGCCTGGCTTCAGCCACACTACCCGAGCTCGCCGATTTTTCTTGTTCTCCTTCCGACGTGAGCAACGCGCCTGCATCGAGAATCGATCCGCTTTGTATGCGAGAAGGGTCGCCGTCTTTGATTACTCACGTGCGCCATTTAACACGGAATTGATTCTTATTAGGCTCAACCTGCCGATTCCCCGCTGAGAAAACTCGTCACGCTCCCAGCCCGGCAGCCTTCGGGGCTGTCTTATGGAGCCGGACTTTTTCTCATTATTCTCTAACCCTCGGCGGAAGAACGCCCCAAAGTCCCCTCGTAAGACGACGCTAGTCACCGAGGCATCCAATCGGAACAGAAAAATCTATGTCACGAAATATATTGAAACTCCGATGAAGGGCATCTCTGTAGTCTTCGTCTGCTCGGTTATTGGATAAAGCTGACTGAAGCAATACTGAAGTAGGAAACTGTTCCTAAGGAACCCCAATCCCGCCGGAAATTAAATTAAAGAAGGTTTCTTTTCGTGTGATGCTGCGTCAAAACTGCCGTCGAAATATGGGGAAGCGACGAGTTTTTACTCGACCTCGTCAATCCTAAAAAAATTACAAAAACTTGCTGTAGATCACGATAGGCATCTGGGTTTTTCCGCGATGCCATCGGAGAGCAAAGAAATCGTTGTTTAAAAATACCTAAAATCACTCATTTTCGCAATTTTGGTTGTAAAAATGGTAACCTTTTTCCAAAAATACCTAAAATCACTCTTTTTTGCAATTTTGGTTATAAATATGGTAAACTTTTTCGTTGGTTGTCGCTCCGGGACTGTAATTCCATGTATTTTTTTCTGACATCTGACACTTATTTTATTCGTAGATGAATATTTGATACGAAAAAAATGCGTCTAAAAAAAAAAAAAAATCATGAAATTCAAAAAATTCGAAATGACATAAAATTTAAACGGTTCAATCGATTTTCCTGAAATTTGAATGGGATCATCGGGTGATGATATTCTACCTGTATACGCGTTTTTAGCCCGATAGATTAAAAATTGTCAGTGCTAAAGCGCGAACCGACATTTATGACGAAGTAAAAAAAACTGCAAAATTTGCAGTTTTGCAGTTTTTTTCGCCCCTTGGTTTCTTATTCGTAATTCCCCTGGGACGTAAGTTTGCCTAAAAATGTTTCATAGAAATCTAAGGCTGACAATTCCACTTATAGTATTTTACTGCAATCAATTTACCATTGCAAATTAGTGATAGTGGTTAATCAGCAAGTTCGACGCCCATAACACGAAACACACCCCAGCAGTCTCGAGAGACGCAGGGCAAAGTAGAAACAAGAGGCGCGCGCGAGACAAACGAGAAGGTACGCGATAAAGACGAGTGTAAATGGGGGTCACGGCGTGTAGCTCAGGGCCCCGGGGGTTTTCCGCTATTCGTGGGAAGCAAAGCGCCGTCAACGAACCTCCACTTTGGCTCGAACTCAAAAACTTTCGAGCAACACCATCGGTCTTCGTTATTGTTTCGAGGACAAGGCAGGGTGGCGAGAAGCTCTCCGGCTCCCGGTTCTCGCTGGGGGCCAACTCCTCCTAACTGGTATTAACCCTCGGTAACGATCCGCATCCCGATAAACAAAGGACAAGCGCCCCTCGCTTGATAAACAGACAAGACTTAATATCAATGAGCGTTCCTCGATTTGCCGTTTCAGCGTAACACCGAAATAAATGGACATTGAAATTCTATCAACCTATGATAAAAATATTTTCACGCACGTCACTTACACAGAAAAAAAATATCATTGAATCAAGTAAAATTTGCTTGCGAGCTACCAATGAAGTAAAAACGTTGTTTCAATTCTACTCTGAATTCGTACAATTTCATACTGGATTGAAATTGTAAGAATTGAAAGTAGAATTAAAACAACATTTTTTTCTTTGGCAGTCCGCAAGCAATTTTCTTTTTCAGTGTACACTTTATGTATGGTAAAATTGATCGTCAATAAAACTATAGACAGTTTCTATAAACTACAGAAAAATGTGGATTTTTGCCCGATTACAAAGAAAATTTGTCCGCTGGGCGAGTTATAAATTCAAGAGAAAAGGCGTCGGATCGATAATTCCAATTACCATGACCGGCCCCCGCGTCAATTAATGAGGCGAAGAGATCTTCGAGATACTCTCGATTTTAATAAGTTTGTTATTAGATCTGCCCGGACGGAAGGCTCATCGCGATCCAATATCTCAATCGTGTGTCCGTAGACCCGGGAGAAAATATAGTGCTGCGGATAAGTATTCCGGTAAATGAGAGAAGGGACTTCGGGATTGGGTTAAGCGAAGTTTAATCAAATTCGCAATCCAATCGAAGGACAGGAAATGCCTGGCCGAGACGAGCCTCGAAGTTGCAGGACGGTTCGAGTTGTACAGGGATAAAAGCTCCGGGTCGATCTGCCGCCAGGCGGAATCGTGTTTCGGAATTGCTGCGGAGGGATAGAGTTCCCGAAACTTGGCGTTAACCCCCTCCGCATATCCCGGGATGTTCACCTACTGGTGGTTTCAACGAATTTCGGTATTCGTTCGAGGTCTCGGCCAACGAACAACGCAGACGTGCAGATTCACCCACGGAATCCCCTCGGTATTTCTTGATTATACCAATCATATTCAATGGGACACTCATTCGAGTGGTGAAATCTTTATCCGCTTTCTTTCGAGTCGAGCCACCGAGTTTCCAGCCAAATACGACCTCTATCTCAGCGATATGGCTGCTCGAAAATGAAATTTGATTAAATCTTAAAAAAAAAAGAAAAAAGAAATAAGAAATACGTGTGCATAGAGAGGGCGGTGCATTTTATGAGGGTCTGGAAAGGGAGCGACGGGGCACGAGGATCAGAATAAGAAAGTAAGTGAAATCGTGGAAATCGCGGGGGCGCGACTATCGAGAGGAAATGATGAAAGCTCGGGCGCTCCGGTTTAACGTACCGAGCACGTCATAAAGCAGATTCAATTTAAATTCTAATGCCGACCGCCGCCGCGAGAGCCTCGGCGCTGGTGCGCCTGCGTCGTAGATCCGTGGGTTCTCCTGCCAGCGGCTTTTACTTTTACGACTACGCTATTTTACGGTAAGCGCAATTTCCGAAAACCATTAATATCCATCGTTGCGGTGGATTTTCATTACGAGCGCACTCTCTCTCTACTCTCCTCTCACGATCGTCTCCTCCGCCATCATTTATCTCGGGCTTGATCGCATGCATCGATTCTTGCGAGATGAACTCTTTGAGCTGCATTTTTTTTTTTCTTTCGTATCACTTTATCGACCACAGTACTTACACCGGAAATCACACTGAAAAAAAAATTCGCTTGCGGGCTGCCGAAGAAAAAAAAAATGTTTGTTTCAATTCAATTCTACTTTCAATTCTTACAATTCCATATGATATTGAAACAACGACAGCAAGACTGTCAAGGTGACATGTTATCGTTTCAATCCGGTACGAAATCGTACGAATTCAGAGTAGAATTGAAACAACGTTTTCACTTCATTGGCAGCCCGCAAGAAAATTTTACTTGATTCAATGATATTTTTTTTTCTGTGCATCTATCCACCGATGAGAGCAATGGGTGAACCGTTGTTGCAACCGAGCGGATGTGTTCGAAAAGCCAGCAGGTGCCTGACCACTGGACCACGCAACACTAAACGGTTTCTGGACAACCTACCATCGTCAACGTCCGTTTCTGTTACGGTCTTGCCCAACCGAACTATCGTCCCTCCTCCTCGTTCGCACACACAACTTCTCTCGCTTCCTCTCACGATCGACTCCTCCGCTATCATTTATCTCGGGCTTGATCGCATGCATCGATTCTTGCGAGATGAACTCTTTGGGCTGCATTGTTTTTTCTTTTCTTTCGTATCACTTTATCGACCACAGGACTTGCACCGGAAGTCATCTATCCACCGATGAGAGCAATGGGTAAACCGTTGTTGCAACCGTGCCTGACCACTGGACCACGCAACACTAAACGGTTTCTGGACAACCTACCATCGTCAACGTCCGTTTCTGTTACGGTCTTGCCCAACCGAACTATCGTTCCTCCTTCTCGTTCACACACACAACTTCTCTCGCTCCCTCTCGTCCGACCTCTCTCGAACACACCGCCAAGTTACGTGCGGAAACCCGGCCAACAAAGTTTATTCAACCCTCAGGGTTTCACGGTGGGATAACTCCCTTCGCCGAATTCGGAACACGTTCACGAACGATCGCCACCCGATCCATCTATGACTATCCCGAGGAATTCTAAATAGACGTACCGACCTCCCCGACACTGCTGCCGTATATACTTCCGGGTTCGATCTACGTGCCGCAGTGCCAATTCGCATTTAATGACTCTAATGACCCCGACCCGAACGGCCCTCGAATCGGTCACTCATTGTTATCCGTATTCGTAGTTTCCATTTCGGTAAAGCCTCTTCGAGTAGAAAAGGTTTACGCTTATCGTGAAATCATTATTATTATTATCATTATTTATTTATTATTTTTTAATCCCACACACAAAATTTACCAACAACGAGAATTAATGGCCAACGAAAGAATGACGATATAAAACCGACCAATCTTTTTATCGTAATGTAAGGAAAAAAAATTAGGAAGTCCTTCCAAATACCAAAGACTATCCCGGGCTGAAGGAAACATAGGAATAAAACTAATATAAGGAGACAGTTGTATAAAAATGTTAAGCACAGGCAATAATTCTCTTTTACTACAACTACTAATATTTTTTGAATAAAAAGATAAAAATTGATGCTTACTTTTAGTTTGATGTTTATCACTTTAGTGAAATAAAGGCGAAGAGAATTAAAGGAATTGTGGAACACGCGCAATGTTGTGTACGGACTGTGCTACGATTAAAGCCTGCGCAGTAGAGAGGGTTCGTTTTATATGTATATATATATATATCTGTGTGTCAATTGAGTATAAACAGCTTAAAGCAACGACTTGCACAGTGACCACACGGCTATTGCGTAGTAACGACTCCGGGGTGGACGTAACAATACTCTAAAAGGTACGAAGATATGACGTGATGAGGAGGAGCCGAGGGAGCACGTACAGTTGCAATTGTCTGACCACTACGCGCCGTTACCCCTAGCTTCGCCGTCCTCGTTCGACCTGGCTCTCCGCACTCGGTTCACTGGCTTTGTACTGTACCAGCGACTGTTGTACTCGCCAACGGGCTTAATGCAGTGTAATATTCTCGCATGCGTATTGCAAATTGCTTCCGCTTTCGAGATAATGTATAAACAGCTCCTAGAAACACGTCTACACACAATTGTTCAGTCGAGAGAAGGTAGTGAAGCATGAACTCGTCTGTTGCGGTTAGCATTTTATTTATTAAAATTTTATTCCGTCGACCCACTTTGCACCAATCGAGGATAGTGTAAAAAGTTATCATTTATGGAAGATAATATTTTTATGTCTCTACGCTAAAAACAAAAGCCTCAATGCGAATGCTGCAATACCAGTGACTTTTACACCAAATTCCGAAATGAAAAATAATTGAATAGAAAAGAAGAAAGTAAAATGCACGAAAATCTCTAGGATTGTTATTTATTTATTTTTTTTTTTTTTGTAAATTCATGAGTAACATTCTTGTTCCGGGTAGTATTACAATTTTTAAAAAGTTGAAGCTTCGTTGACAAACAAAACAAAATCTTGGATCAACGAGAAAAATGTTGCGGGCATTTGCGACCCAAGAAATGTTGGATCGCAACAAGGAGCACAAAAACGAAAATTACCGTGCGGAGAAGAGAGGTTGAATGCCAAGAGTGCATTAAGGCAGTCTTGTTCCTTAATCCAGCAGTCAATTAGTTAATGACTGACGCCCCAAGTCCCGAAGTCGAGACAAGTATGTATGAGAAACGAGATAGCTTTTGGTTTTAGGCTCCAAGGTCCGTGACGTTGCCGGGGTTTTCCCCACGGATGCCGGAGGCTGAAGGCAGAGCTGTCGGTCCTCCCTGTCTTTGAATCTTCGTAATTGCTCGCGGAAGCGAATCGCACAGTTGAGCCCCTTGCAAAGACTGCGCTACACTGTGTCTTATCGACGTTCGCAATTGTCTCGGGATAGAGAACGGAAAGGAAAAGTTAAATAATTAATCAGTTTCACGAATGTACATTTCACTCACTTCCCTCGTTAAATGAATGTCAAATTAACGGCATTGGGATAAGCAAAAAAGAAAGTGGACTTCACGGAGTTCTTTTCAAAAAATGATTGACGAATTTCCGGTATGACGTCATTTCCGTTCGAAAATAGTACATTACGATACGAATGCGAAATAGTACATTATGCTACAAGGGAGCAAAGTGCGTTTTTTCACCGAGCGTGAAGTTTCATGCCCGAGCGAAGCAAGGGCGGAAATTCACACGAGGTGAAAATGCACTTCCTCCCTTGTGGCATACGATATTTTTTTCCGATTTCGTTAAAATTATTACATTTCTTGCGTCGCAAAATCGTCATCTTCGCCAATGACCATTACTCCCCCGGGAGTAATAGAGCTACCAGCGGGAGTAATGAGCCCTATTATTCTCTAGGGATTAATGAGCCCTATTACTCCCCAGGGAGTAATGAAACTGTACCACGCATGCGCACATGTTAATAATGATCATCGGTCAATAATAGGCTATTTTCTGTCCGTACGGCACCCAAGGAATGTGGATATTTTAGCGCAATTGGGAAAAATAGTACATTACTCCACGAGTTAGAAAAAGTGTTTCGCATGAGGGATGTACGAAATTTTTCATCACAAGGTGCGAAAATTGCGGTTTTACGCACGCGAAGCGGGCGGCAAAGTGGCCATTTCCGCACCGAGTGATGAAAAAACTTTTTTGACGGATATGAGTTTGCAGCATGTACCGAAGGCGAGTGTCGCAATCACACGTGTAAAAAAAAACATTTCTCGCAAGATAATCGGATAACATTTTATTTCGTAAGGTGTGAAAATGGGATTTTACGCACGCGATTTTAAAACCGGAAGCGACGTATTTCCGACAAATCTCGGAATGACAAATTTCCGGTTTATAAATTCCACACTTTATAGCGACGACGCGAAGCTCCCAAGCTCCAACAACCTGCTAGCATATATATATATATAAATTTAACGACTTTACCCTCTATGACAATGAAAGTAACGTACCTCAAATACCAATGTCCGTGTACTGTTACGAGATACAACCGAACCGAGGAATTTTATATTCCAAAAAAGGACTTTGGTCTTGATTTATTGTACATAAATGTAAACCGACAAAAAATATTTTTCATGGTTAATGTAGATCTTCAGAAATAGAGGTTCAGTTTTTATATTTTTTATTTTCCATACTTAACTTACGATGAGACACGCAGAGGACATCGCTGGCATCTAGCGAACGACACACCGGGGCGCCAGGCGAGATATCGGAAACGATTTATCGAGGGTGGCAAGAACGCTTATCCGAGTATCATCCGCGTCCGGTTGATCCTCGTCGACTTTGATTCGGGCTGTTTAAAGTCCGTAATCTTATCTCACTGCTGACAAGCACGGAAAGCACGGAGGGCACGACGGGGTGGGAAAAGAGGGATGGAAAGGTGGGGGGATCAAAGTGAGCTCTCGCGATAAGCTCACGGACTACTTTTCTTTATCGTCATTGCAGCCCATCGTATATTCCTATACCCAAGAGAGTTTCTCACCCGGGGCTCTCGGAGTTACTTTGCATGCATGTAAATGTTGAATTTTCCTCGATGCTCATCCACGACCCGTATAGCCGTTAATAATATGGAGTATAAACTCGAAGATTTTTAATATACTGGAGATTATATTTCGCTGTTCGTAGCAGAAAAGTCTCCGTCCCTGATGGGAGATTAGTGTAATGAAACTACCACTGTAAAGAACGTCTTCAAATTTCATGCATACACATATATCTATGTAGGAAGGTGGTGTAAAACGAAGCCCCGGGGCAAAATGGACTTTCGCCATATATTTGAGATAAAACTTTCGTACTTCATGTCTTGCAAAATGTTCTTTCACACACTCGATCGATTCAAGTTTTTTCACTTGCGGTAATGAAGATTCTTCTCGATGCTGCAGTGCGGATATAGATAACTTAGTGTACGCGGTGTAGCACAACTTTTATCAATAATGCATTCCTTCCTCACCACCTCGAACGGGGAAGAATATTATCGAAACAATATTTGTTGCATCTTTGCATGCTTCGAGCTTCAGCAATCTCACCGTTTCCTCGAATAAACTGTTTGAATACTGACTACGGTAACACCATAATTTCCATCATGAAGACGAAGACTTTTTATATCTCAACTTTCCCTCGACGTCTCAATAACGTTGAGGAAAATTCCAACTGCGCGAAAAATGTTAAATGTGAACTGCAGTTCAGGTACTTCGTTTTTATCGATAAATTGGAATTATCGGGTCAAATTTTACGGCGAAATTTAATTTCTTTTTGTTTCCATTAAGTAGAGCGAAGTGCATAAGAAGTAGTTAAATTCGATAACAAGATTCGATTTATTTTTATTACCCAGAGAAGTTCACGGGAACGGGGAAGAGTGGAGTGGGTTGGTGATTTGTCAGGTAGGTGAAGTGCAATAATCGTATCGAGTGCGGGAGGAGGGGAGGTAAAAGCGATACTGGATGACCGGTTTCAGCAGGAGGCAACGGCGTATCCAATTACCGCGGTAGCTTACCGATATCTCGCACGCTTTGAGTTTGCAACTAGTTGCCGTAGTCAGCCTGTGGCTTGGATCATCCCCCCGGAACGAGGGAGACACAATGAGAATACGCGAACCGGTCGGATACCGGCATGGACCCCGGTCTACTCTGGTACTATATTCCGGAGGTAGCTTCGGTTTATCGGGACTAACTGGCGTGCCATTGAACGCAAAGACCGCCGGGGAGTGACGATACAAGCATTCCTCTAACGACAGCTGGCTGAAGCCGATGTGAAATTACTCAATCGGTAATACTGAGTACTTTTTTCAAAGTGAATAAAAAAAAAATGGCTATCAATGTTCTTTTCAAAGGTTTTCAACATTTTCGACATGCAACAGTTGAGTAGACTATGAAAGGTTGGTTTGTCACCAGTGACGGAAGAAAACTTTACAATCTACCGAGCTTTGTGTTAAAATAAGCGGCTGCTTATTTTAACTAAAATAGGTACCAGCGTTTCTTGTCCACAAACGTCCACAATTCTTTTCATGTTAATTTTACAAAAAGACCTTGTCCATTTTACAAAAAGATCTTGTCCATTTTACAAGAAGATCTTGTCCATTTTACAAAAAGCTCTTGTCCATTTTACAAAAAGCTCTTGTCCATTTTACAAAAAGATCTTGTCCATTTGACAAATATTTTTTTGTGAAATTAACATCAAAATAATTGCGCACGGTTGAGAAAAAAAGAAGTTTGTTAAATGTACAAATCTTTTTTACTGTGTGGACAACCACGACAAACGGTATTTTGTGACGAAAGCGATATCAGAGACGATTATGTATATGGAATATTAGTTGCAATGTGATGGAAAATTGTGTTTGAAATACTTGGAAATAGTTATGTGTTTTTACATGTATATTATTTTCTACGGTTTTTGGAATGGTTTACTATAAGGGCTGGCGTAGGTAAAAACCCGATTTAGTAGTAGTTTTATTTCCATGTAAACCCTACACATGGAAATAAAACTACTACTACGACTAATTTGTTTTTTCTCGGAAAAGCTTGTGGATCTTGAAAAACAAATTATTTCAAACGCATTAGATGCGTTATCACCGACTGAGCCCGAGCTCGCTGAGCAGGGACCGGTTCCTTCGGGCGAAAGGAAGAATTTTCGATGTTTACGGCTCAAGTGTTTCTTTGCTCCCGAAAGAGCGCAAGTGGCGATGCTGGGTGGGGGAGGGGATGAGAGGGGTGAATTCCGCGCTATAGAATACGAGATAAGAATCCGGGAGAGGAGAACGCGCGATAAGTTATCGCTCGTGGGACTATCCGCCAAGGATTTTTCACTTAGCGAGTTGTTTATCGCCACGCCCAGACGCCCCGGTGCATCGGACTTTCCTCCGCTTCAATCCGCATGACCTCCCACACGGAGCAGACACCCGTTCGCCAGCTTCGAATTGAACCGACCTCGCGGCGGAACTCGCCGCGGAACTCGTACGTCACGAAATAAAAACCATAAAACTCGGACGATGATTTCCGAACGAGCCATAAGTCGTGCTGTCCTGTCCGGGCTGGTAACATATCGACCTTGTGGCAATAACTATCGCACCGTCGCTTCGGTTATCACTGCGATACGACAAATACGAACATTCTTATAAGAATGTTCGTATTCGTCGTATTGGTGAGGAAAGGTGAGGAAAGGCTTTTCGTATGCGAAAAGCCTTTCCTAGTGAATATAATCAAACATATCGGATTGAAGAACTCACGGCGATAGCCCTTTTCCGAGGTGTAAAATTATCATTAGGTACACTGAGAAAAAAGGATGGTATTTCCTACTATAACGAATAGTTCCCTATATTCAATTGATTTAACTATAATCATAGTTACAACTATAATTTTTGGTCATTGTCGTAACTGTAAAATATAGACGTCCCCCCTGGGAACTATTTACTGTATAAGCTTTTCTCAGTGTACGCTGAGAAAAAGAATTGGTTGTATTAAGTAAATGCGCGGTGACATAAGGGACGGCGGGGCAAAATGGCACAACGGGGCAAAAGGGGATTATGAGACAAAACGCAATTTTCCAATAAAATTTTGATGGTGGCGATGGCGGTACGTGGGGCAAAATGGTTTCGAAAATTCGGACTCATCGTTGGGACAAATTGGGGCATCCAAAAATTATTGGAAAATTGAATTTTGCCCTCACTGTCCCGTTTTGCCCCGCTGTGCCATTTTGCCCGCTCTCCCCTACATTCAAAAATGTATTTTGTTCTTACAACAAAAATGTTTGTTTCAATCAACAAATTTTGAAAAAATTGAAGCAAATAGTCGCTTAACAAAACAATGCTTTATTTGTACTAAACAAATAACAGCTTTGAACGTATGTCATCGCGACTTTTGTTTAATCCAACCAATTTTTTTCTCAGTGTATAAAATTAGTATAAGAAGATAACTGTATAAATATTAAGTTCGGAAATAAATCTCCTTTACTACTAGTACTAATCAAACATATACTCTCATTTATGCATCAGTACTGCAATGAGTGCATTTATAATCAATTACCGCATATAAAGTTGTAATAGATTTCTAAAAATCTTAACGTTGGAAAGATATAAAAAGACAATAATTGATTATTATTATTTAATCGAACCTGATGTCTTTGGAATGTTAACTGACATAGGAAGCTTTTTCAATTACCCGTAAAGCAGTGATGACTTTCTGACTGGTAATTTGGAGGATTCCCGTAAATTTCCGCGGACGTACCGAACGGTCCGAAATTGCCGGAAACGAGATATATTATCAGAGCCGTGAAAGGCACTTATCGTCGCGTGTGTACCGTAGGTATCGTAAAACTATAATTTCCGCCCTGGCAGAGTTAGCGTGTAACGATTCCACTGGGGAGCAATGCCGCAAGATCGAGGAGCCCCCTCGCATCAGGTAGCTCGGGTATATCCGGTACGAAACGACGAACGATCGAGCCATCGTCACACCGTGCCGGGCAGTGCTCCAGAGCCGGGGTGCGGCGGTGTACCGGGCTAACACCTCGTGGAGAAATACCATTTTTATAACTTAACTAGCCCCATAAACCATCGTAACCTGTGTGCCCTGCACGGTGCTGGGCCGCAAAGATTACGCGATACTCGGGAAATTTATCGTTCCTCCTTACCAGGCGCCTCTCGCAGTACGGGAGAAGAACCTGGAAGAGATAGAGCCAGGGTACATCCTCTCTCTCGCCCTTGGTACGGGAAACGTCTTCAAAAAGCTGCCCGAGAGGGAGACAAGCCAGAAAGCCACCCTTCAACCCTCCGGGACTCCCCCCCCCCCCCCCCCCACTTAACCGATGAAGGCCTTTCAAAGCCATGCGGTCGGTCCATAATTCTAAGTAAATTCTATCGTCTACCGTAACTCTGAATTACCAGCTCGGCTTACCTACAGCCGCGTTACGACGTCATTGTAATTAAATTCACCATCCCCTCGCCGACGCGAAAGATACGCGGCGGATGGCTGTTTCCACATGGCGTTTTCTGCTCGGCGAAGGAGCGCCCTTCCGATAGTCCCGGCAGTCCCGAGACTTCGGTACGCCCGGGGGTGCGGGAAATTGGATTTCAATTATTGCTTCCGGTCTGAAGTGCTTCGCTAACGAGAACCTACCAACATCGATTCGGGCCAAAGATAACGGTGGAGTTCCCCGTTGAGATTTTGCGTAACGAGACCGCAACGCGATCGTTTCGTCGGCCCAAATTTCTATGCCCCGTACCGGGAACCCTAGGCGGTGGATGTACACCTCGATCGGCCTGTAAGCTGGTCAAGGATATTGGAAATCGCAACCTCGGACTGGGTGTTATTATCGCGGATTTGCATCGTTATTGTCTTACCGAACGGAGCGCTCCGGCAATCGTCGATGCTGAAGACGTTAGAACGAGCAATAGCAACCGGGTCGAGCGATGCAAAATGGCGTGCGGAAAAATGTTCGGGGAAACATTCGCTGGGGCACCGGAGATAATCGGGTAAAATTGGGACGTTGAACATTTATTATCACGAATAATAACCAATGTTAATAATAATGATGATTATTGTTTCTAGATACTTGTTGCGAATTTCACATTTGCTTCCTCATAGAAGAAGCTTTGCTTTTATGAAAAAAAAAAATTTCGCGTTTTTAATGAAAACATGTTTAGAATGGTCCAAAACCACGGAAAATCATATTTAGAAAAAATTTCTGGATGTATGTATGTGTATTGCAGACCCGGAAAATTTAAACACTTAAAACTTAAGAACGACTTGAGCAATCAAGCTGAAATTTCTAGGGTAGGTAGAGGGGTGAATATCTAATGTTTAGTTACATGTTTAGCAAATTATTTCACTTATTAAAATTTTACGCCATTTTTAAGTTTGCTTAAAAACTCTGCGCGCACTCTAGCTCTTACAATTTTGGCGCTATTGGAATTTGGCGCCGATCACAGATCCGACAAAGTGAGGCGCGACGTTGGTGTAGTTTTCACGCTGAACCTCAATCGGCCAGTCATTTTGCATAAAAATCAAACACGATGTTGACGTCGAAAAAAGTTGAAAATTTGAATTTTCCTCTATGAGAAAGCCAAAAATACGGAAAATGCTTACACATAGAAGAAGCCTTGCGAATAAAGGAACATTATAAGAAAGCTATATAAAAATTTCAATGTTAAACTTTTACAAAGAAGCGATAAGAAAATTTCAATTTTCACCTTTTATAAAGAAGTGATATAAAAATTTCAATTAACGACTTTTATTAGGAAGCGATAAGAAAATATCAATTTTCGACGTAAAAAAAAAATTGTAGATCGTTAAATCGTAGCTACATACTCATTCGAACGCCTTGTCCTCAGAATAATAAAATAGACCAATTTTGTTAAAACAAAAAAAAAACATTCAACCAAATAACTTTAGTCAACCGCATGGAAGTCGTATTGGGACAATTGACGCATAGTGGCAATGTGTTGCCTTATGCGTGTTATCGTGTATCTCCGACGATGGAGTGGGAGACCAGTTAGCGAGAGGACCGCGAGGACATAAGTGGGCATAGACAAGGGTGAGACGCAGTGTGAGCCGAAGAGGGTTGAACTTATGGTAGCGATAAGAGAGGGACAGAGTTCCCGCTGCTGTTGCCTCGTCGTTGGTTGGGATTTGCGCGTTGCCTTCCACCCCCGACGTGTCGTCGGTTGTTAGGCATTGTTAGGGTCCGACGTAGCTCGTGGTATCATTGCCAGCCAAGCCCGTACCAACCCATTTTCCACTCGACGAGATTAGCTTACCCCGAGCCACTGCTGCCCCTGTCCTGCTGCCACCACTATTGCCTGTCGTCGTTCATACTGCTTCCCCGTTGCTGCTTCCACTGTTCCGAAGTAACTATCCCACAAATTAGATGCAATCTTCTCGCAGAAAAATAACATAAAATCGAGCCCTTTTGTGTTGCAAACCCTTGCAACAGTCATCGTAAAATGTTGTCTCGTTAAAAATTGTTCGCAAATAATTACAAACCTGTTTATTGAATTTTTTTCGTTCCTTTGTTTCAGATGCGACAAAAATCGGGCCTCTCCGCGGTCTACTTCATGCTGCTGTTGATCCTCTCGGCATCGGCCAGTTCCGGCACCCATTACAAGGTAAGTTTCCATACCACGCACTTCACGATAAACTACCCAACGAAGAAGTAAAAGTTTAATCCTTTGAAGCACCTCTTCGGTGGTAAAAGAAAAAATACTATATAAAAAAAGGAAAAAGAAAATGAGCATTTTTAAAATCCGAAAGGGAGGTTTATTTCGAAACATCGTTTTGCACGACGTATTGTTGCGTTCAGACCGGCGAATAGTGAGTTCGCTCGGTGAGAACCATAAATAATAACTAGTCTCTCTTTTGAGTCAAGGCGTTAGCCCTTTAAGGTAAAAGTACCAGTGGCTGCACACCTGAGGGCGAAGTCCCAGTTCCCGTACACGCATGAAAAATCGTATTTGCGTCTCTCTTGCACGCATGTTTTGTGCGGCCACTGGGAAGTGTTCGATCACTGGGACGGTTACCTTACTCGGGGACGGAGACTTTGCTGTACTGTCGTGGATTTAATTAGGGAAACGCGTAGAGATATTGAGCAGGAGAAAATCAAAAGGCCAGAGTGCAATAAATGTTTGAAATAATTATTTGGCACGAATACTCACAATAGGTATATTGAAAACGATGGCTCAAAGTACAAGGCGTTCGACAAGAATTGAGCCAACTAGCTCGAGCATTATTATTATCGGAGAACTCTGCCTCGCAGGTCTGGAGATTTTGATGAGGGCTTTGCACATCAAAGACTTTGATGAGAGCACTGCGTAAATTCGGTGAAGATGCAGCAGGTTGGTTGGTCGAAGAGTAACTACCTCGCTGGTCTAGAGATTTTGATGAGATCTTTGCACATCAAAGACTTCGGCGAGAGCATTGCGTACATTCGGTGAAGATGCAGCAAGTTGATTGGTCGAAGAATAACTGCTTCGCAGGGCTAGAGGTTTTGTAGCAGAGCCTTCCTCGCTCTGTGAAGATTTCGGAGATGTTGCTGTTTTGGTGATCGTACAATAACTGGTTTGGTTACATAATCTCGGTATTTTATATCAACCCTAATTCGGTCCTTCTAATGCTAAAGGAACAGTTAAAAACAGGGGTGCCAGTAAATGAAAGTTGTCACGAGGGTTCCGAGAAAAACGGAAAAGGCGTGTATAGTAACAGATCGAGAAGTGGAACAAGTAGATTTGAAAGTGTGTATGAGAGAATGTAGGAGAGAGAGTGTTTTAAACGGCTGGACATAAGATACGTGCAGTGTTGCATTTTGTGTCTCGGGATGATGTTCCAGCCAGAAAGAGGAGGATGGTTAACGGCGCACGCGGCGATCGCGTTGCAGGGAAATAAATTAGGATAAGCCTAGGAGTTCAGGGGGAACGCCGAGTAGAAATTTTCGAGCCTTACATCGGGTTCTGATAAGGCCTGACAAGGACCTGATAAGGCCTGAGAAGAACCTGATAAGGCCTGACAAGAACCTCATAAGGCCTGACAAGAACCTGACAGGGTAAAAGTGGTGAATATGGCCCACCTCGAATAACACGTAAATCAATGATATGTGGACCGGACCATATTCCCCACTTTTACCCTAAGGCCTGACAAGGCCATTAATTTAAAGGGGCGCGTGCCCAGGGAAAAAAACTTTCAAATAGGAAAGAAGTTTTGGAAGAGTGAGAAGGGGTGATGTTTTCTGATTTGCTGCATCGCTGTATTACCAGCGTTGTCATAAATTTTTAAAAAAGTTTGTACTTTTTACAACAACTTATGATCCACAAACGTCCAAAAATTTTTATTTGTAAATTTTCTAGTTTTACAAACAAAAGTGCAAACTAAAATCGTCAACGACACGGGAAATAAGAGCACAGGTTCGTATATACAAGCAAGTGATAAACGAGTTTGTCACTTATCTAACAAAATTATTTTTACCGAATTTCCGCATTCAGTGTAGAGAAATATCGTCGGATGTGACAGTGTCGCAAAAAAAAATTCCCTGAGCGAGAAAAGGTTGAAAGATGATTCGTAACGTCCGTTCTCCGAACAACCCGTGCGGATAACGTTACCTGTAAAAAATAAAAATTAAAATAAGGATGGAAATTACGAAATTGTGAGCGAACAAAGAAAGTTATGCCGTAGCGACGAATACGTGCCAACGCTTCCGTTTCGAATCTCGCAAGAATACCTCTGCGCGTTCTCGGGAATCCGGGAAGACCGAGTCGCTGGGAGAGAGCGGCCAATGAAGGCCAGAACGGCGAAGCTGCGCGGGGGAGGAGTCGCAGGAACAAGGGAACCTCGAAGGCTCCAGAAGAAAGTAGCGAGACCGCATCGGCTCCTCGGTATAAAAGTTCCTCTCAGACATCTCCGCGGGTCAATTAAAGTTAATCGTTCGCGACACTGAGCGCGGATGAACGAGCTTTGGTCCCCATCTCGACTCTCACCCTCTCCCCGTTCTAAGCAGTTCTCCGGATCTCGCCGTAATGCTGGCGGACGGGCTTTTAATTTGCTTCGAACGTGTCGACCAACTCCGAGCGTTTCACTTGCCTGGACACGAGCCCCGGCGACGGTTCCTTCGCTCAAATCCGCATGGACTGATTGATTAAGAAAGTTGAAACTTCTCCGCGCTCGATAACCCTATTCGCGATTCCTCCACTCCCGAGAAAAAAAAACGCCTAAAAAAATTGCGCAAATTTAATTTGGCAACGAGTAAAATGTTTCAACGAGCTCCAGCTTGAAAAATTGTGAGATGGATGTGGCAAATTTAACGCCTCCCGGATTCCATAATAGTGCTGTAAATTATTTTAGCCGACATCTACGTAGCTTAAATAATACGATTGATTGGACTGATTGATTAAGAAAGTTGAAACTGCTCCGCGCCCGATAACCCTATTCGCGATTCCTCCACTCCCGAAAAAGACGCCTAAAAAAATTGCGCAAATTTAATGTGGCAACGAGTAAAATGTTTCAACGAGCTCCAGCTTGGAAAATTGTGAGATGGATGTGGCAAATTTAACGCCTCCCAGATTCCATAATAGTGCTGTAAATTATTTTACCCGAGATCTACGTAGCTTAAATAATACGAGGGGAAATAAGATTGTGGCATGAAAAAAAAAAAATTATAAAAAATGAAACTAGCGCGGTGAAAAGAGACGGAGGGAAGCGAGAAGAGCACCCAGGGTGCGGAGTGCTCTCGACCGTGTTAAGTGGGTACATCGTGATAAAAAGTTTTTCCACCATTTTCACTGTAAAAAAATGGGGGAATGATAATTAGTCGTCCGGCCGTGAGGCGCTTGCTTCACTGCGGCGCGTTGCTGCTCAGCCTCGTGGAAAAGTGGGTAAAACGGAAACGAAGTTAAGTGTGCGGTACAGTTAGGCGGGAGTGTGTCCGAGCCGGGGGTTTCTTGCCCGAGGGTGCTCTCTTTCACTATTCGCTTCTATTCCTCATAGAGGAAGCTTTGTTTTGGTGAAAAAAAAATTTCGAGATTTTAATGAAAACGTGTTCAGAATGTTCGAAAACATCGAAAAATCACATTTAG
>JAPYZC010002714.1:0-17090 GCA_030522665.1 Ichneumoninae sp. A BG-2022a | reverse complement strand
TCTCAGTACCTTTAGTATACATGATTTTTTTCAGATTTTTATACCATCAAGAAGTACTTGCAATTTTCTCTTATTGTTGTCGAACTTATGCGAAGTCAGGGCGCAGCGAGACTCCCTCCTTAAACAATAGCAGGCTTCATATAAACATTAACGTTACTAGTTAATTTACTTGTTTCCTTTTTTGACACATCCCGATGTTCTACCATTGATTCTAGAATCGAAACTGATGTATTTACAGCTCGCAATACAAAGACGCAGCAAACTTGTACAAGTTTCACCGCGTATGCAACAATGTAGCAGTTACAGACTACTCCACGCGTGTAGCAGTTACAGACTACTCCGTTTTATCCGAGTTTTCCGCGTAGGGCTCGGATGGGATGGATGCGTCGGATAACGCGGAGGCTCGGATAATCGAAGGTCGGATAAGCGGGGTTCTACTGTACCGCGAGAATCTCTCGGCAGATGGCGCGACCGATGGCGCAATTTTTATTTTTTACATGTAACTTTCAAAGACTCACTTTTGTTGCAACCGGGACCGAACCATCCGACGTTGCAGTAGCAGTGCTTGGTAGGCGCGGTGGTGCCCTTATTGTCGACGCAGCTACCCTGATTGCCGCAGTCGGAGTCGTCGAGGCAATCTTCCCGGAATTCGCACCGCGGACCGTGATAAAATCTGTCGCATCTGCACCTGCCGAGCAGGTAACGACCATGGCCGCTGCAGTCCTCTCTGTACACCTTCCTCTCCAGTATCTTTTGTGCGTTTAGAAAAATAAAGAAACCAGAAGATTGACAAAACAGCGGATAAATTGATCGGGTCGCGCTCTCATTTGTTCGTCACTGACTCACGTCTATATCGGCGCAGGACCAAAACCTGTAACTCGAGCCCCACTCCTCGGCCTCGCGTAGCAAACGGACCGTGCAATCGGTACACGTGAAATTCTGCGGCAACTCGACCAGATAATTCTGCGCCCTGCGACAAGGTCGTTTATTAGAAGATTTAATTGATCGGGAAACTGTCACGGGTCAATGCTAATTGTTCAACGATAAGCGCCGGAATTACCTTGAGCCAGCTGCGGGCATCAAGGATATTCCTTTATTCTCAACAACAATGACGATAATCATCATCCTCTACATAATCACACGAATACTCACATATGCTCACAAACACTCACTCGGATACTCACATATGCGCACAAACACTCACACAGATATTCACATATGCTTACAAACACTCACACATGCTCACACACACACTCGCACATCGTCACAAACACTCACACATGCTCACAAACACTCACACACGCTCACACATGCTCACAAACACTCACACAGATACTCACAGATGCTCACAAACACTCACACAGATACTCACATATGCTCACAAATACTCACACAGATACTCTCATATGCTCACAAATACTCACACAGATACTCTCATATGCTCGCAAACACGCACACAGATACTCATATATGCTCACAAACACTCACATAGATACTCACATATGCTCACAACACTCACACATGCTCATAAACACTCACACTGATACTCATAGGGCCAATCGCACATAAATTCACAGGTGCTCACACGGATACTCATGAATACTCACGGATACTCACAGATGCTCACAGATACTCACATATGCTCACATGGATCTTCACAGATACTCACACGGATATTCCTAGGTACTCACACCAATACTCACAGATACTCACAGATATTGCGAGCGCGCGGACCGCGCGTGTCAACATAACTGCTAGTAATAATAATAAACTCACGTGGCGTCATCCTCGACAAATTCGCTCTGCTTCGTCACCGGGGTAAGATCGACGAGGGGCCTGTCAAGGGCATCCAATATTTGCAGCCTGAATCCTCCCTGTTGACAAACGTATTTATGTATCTGTGTGCGAAGTAAAATATCATTGAAGAATTACTGAGAGTGAGACGTTAAGAATTTTCGGCCGGCGAATTCCTTGGCGTTAATACGTATCGTTGTACGGCTACGAGAGATAATAGTGTATATATGCGGTTGCAAGGAAGGAGCTATGCTGCTTTCACCCGGATTCCTCGTACACCTCGGCAGTTGTACTCCGCATACCTATCGGTATTGCGAGGCTAAACTCTGGGTACTCGCGGCCGCGTATGGCTCGGCTAGTAATATAGCGCCGGATCCTCCCTGCCTCTCCACTTCCATCCATCGGACACTCGCAAAGTCTCTTATGTTGGTATATATATATATAGAGATAAAAGCGCGAGGAGCCCGAAGTCCGCGCGAAGCAACCTCGCATACCTTTCCCGATGCCGCGCTAAACCGCGTGCCTTCACGGGGAGGCTCGCAGACATGGAGACATTAGATCGCGCCTAGAACACGATTGGAATACAAAAGTCGGGGCGAGAAGCAAAAAAAAAGTCAATGAAATTTCGCAAAATGCACAGTAGCGCTGCTTGCGACTGCCGAGCACGAGTACATTAATCGTCGTGCTAGGAAAACTTCGATGCATCGTTAATTTATCGCAAAGTCCAATAGTTCGATCACTCGAAAGTCATCGCAACTTGTATCGAATGCAATTAAGGTAAACGTCCTAGTGACCGGATGTTTTCCAGTGGCTGGTCAAGACGTGCGTGCAGGAGAGACGGAAATAGGATTCTTCGTGCATGTCCAGGGACTGGGACGGCTGTCTAGTTCAATAGTTCGATCACTCGAAAGTCATCGCAACTGGTATCGAATTCAATTAAGGTAAACGTTCTAATGACCGGATATCTTCCAGTGGCTGGCCAAGACGTGTGTGCAAGAGAGACGGAAATACGATTCTTCATGCATGTCCAGGGACTGGGACGGCTGTCTAGTTCAATAATTCGATCACTCGAAAGTCATCGCAACTGGTATCTAATTCAATTAAGGTAAACGTCCCAGTGGCCGGACAAAACTTGCGTGTAAGAGAGACGAAAATACGATTCTTGATGCATGTCCAGGGACTGGGACTGCTGTGTAGTTCAATAGTTGGATCACTCGAAAGTCATCGCAACTGGTATCTAATGCAATTAAGGTAAACGTCCTAATGACCGGATATTTTCCAGTAACCGGACAGAACATGGGTGCAAGAGAGACGGAAATATGATTTTTCATGCATGTCCAGGGACTGGGACTGCTCCCCAGTTCAATAGTTCGATCAGCCGAAAGTCATCGCAACTGGTATCGAATTCAATTAATGTAAACGTCCCAGTGGCCGGACAAAACGTGCGTGCAAGAGAGACGGAAATACAATTCTTCATGCATGTCCAGGGACTGGGACGGCTCCCCAGTTCAATAGTTCGATCACCCGAAAGTCATCGCAACTGGTATCGAATTCAATTAAGGTAAACGTCCTAATGACCCGATATTTTCCAGTGGTCAAACAAAACTTGCGTGCAAGAGAGACGGAAATACAATTCTTCATGTATGTGCAGGGACTGGGACTGTTCCCCAGTTCAATAGTTCGATCACCCGAAAGTCATCGCAACTGGTATCGAATTCAATTAAGGTAAACGTCCCAATGACCCGATATTTTCCAGTGGTCAAACAAAACTTGCGTGCAAGAGAGACAGAAATACGATTCTTCATGCATGTCCGGACACTGGGACTGCCTTAGGTATCCAGCCATTGCTACTTTTACCTCACTCGGTTCGTTGGTCCATCTTACCCGCAAAAAAAAAATTCGGCCGAATGGTCCAGATCGTCTTGCCGATCGACCCACGCCACGTTGGTCGACGGGTCATCGACTCGGTTCGTTTGTCACAGAGAAACATCAAAATCTCATTCGAACAGTCACTCACCCCATCACCGGTGAAAGTTCATTAGCCATTCACTTCTGATCTCACTCCATCACAATTCGCCCGGGACGGAATGTTTCGCCGTCATGCAGGCGCGCAGCCGTGGATGCTGTGTGCGCGTCTCCGGTCTGGCTCCGCGTGTCGCTGAATTATTCCGCGAGCAATCCGGCGAGCAACGGGCCCGAACGCGAGATCGGGGCAACACGGACCGGCGCGCCGGGTTTCTTGCGGCGCGATCCGGCGGTCCATGCCGACACGCGAATGCATTCGGGGAATCGGATCGCGGAGCTCATCGACGTCTTCGGTCCCGAGATTTTCCGGAAGTCTCGAGTTACTCCGCGGCTCCGGCTGGCCGAGTTTCGTCGTCTCCGCTCCGCGCGGCCACGGTGGACCGGGAACCCGCACCAAATATGCCGGTCGCATCGGTGTATGCACGACACGTACCGGCAGAGGAGAGAATTTATCTCTGGAAGTGTGCGTGCATCTTGACCGGACCGAGTGAGTTTTGCCGCTGGAGAAAGCAGCCCGAGCGAATCTTTCGTACATGGGGAATAAAACCTCCCCCCCCCCGCCCCCCCGGACCGCCTCAACAGCCCCGCATGTCCCGTCGTGCACACGGTTGACTGCCGAGCCGGGAACGAAGATATATCGGCTTTGTATGTGGCGGCGACGAAACAGGTGCGTCATATAAATCGTGTAAACCTCTCCGGCGCGAATATCGTCGTGGAGTCGAATGTGAGCCGCACACACGGACGCGCATCAATGAGGCTCACGAACGCAGCCTCCGGGGAGCCGGCGCGACGATGGGAAAGATTTTATTCACGATCGCTATTGGGAATCGATAACCGTGAGCCGAGAGGTGTCGTAACTGAGATCGTACGTCGCGTCGGGGGAATATAATTTAATATAATAATGAGCGTGACGGTGGGGGCCGGGGAGGGGCGGAGGGACTCCCGAAGATCCGAAACCGCTATGCGACAGTGGGAAGAATGTTCGGATAACGGGGACACCGTCGATGATGATGACCGGGAGGAAATCCTCCGGTACCTGCTGCTCGTGAATGGCAATGAGGTTCGAGGCGATTTTGTTGGGGTTTTTTTTTTTTTATGGGACGCGTTAAGAAGTAAGGTGGACGGTCGTTCTGCGATTTAGGTACAGTGGAATCTTGGTAATCTGCGACTGGTGGAACGGTTTGGATTTATCTTTTTTTCATTTTTGGATTAATGCTCTTGGCTCGTCTGCCAGAGGAATCTAAAGTGGGCCAGGTAGATCAGGGAAATTTAATGAAAAAACGTAAATTCAACGTGTCGGTAAAACAGTTTTCTGGCATTGTTTACCCTAGAACTCATGTATGGGGTGGAAAACTACCCCAGACGATATTTAAAAAATACGATTTTTGCTATTTTTTGTTACGTTTTTAGCTTGAAGTGCGATTTTCACCTCCCAAATTTTTACACAATCAAATTTGCCGCATGTCATTTTTTTCCTTATTAAAAAACGAAGCGTTTTGGGAAACCTCATGTACTGCTCGTGAAAGGCAATGAGGTGCGAAGGGGATTTTTTTTTTATGTACGGTGAACGGTAGTTTCGCGATTTAGGTACAGTGGAACCTCGGTTATCCGGGACCAGCTGGACGGTTGGTATTTTTTTAATGTAATTTTCGGATCAATGTTCTTGTTTCGTCTGCCAGAGGAATCTAAAATGGGTCAGGTAGATCAGGGAAGTTTAATGAAAATTCGTAATTCAACGTGTCGGTAAAACAGTTTTCTGTCATTTTTAGCCCTAGAATGGGGTGAAAAATCACACCAAACGATATTTTAAAAAATTAAATTTTTGCCCATTTTCGTTACGTTTTAGGCTGTAGTGTAATTTTCACCCCCTAACCTTTAATAAAATCAACTTTGCCGCATGTCATTCTATTCCTTATTCAAAAGCGAAGAGTATCATATGCGGAAAATCCCATTTATCGCTCACAGGACCCTTGCCCGTAGAACAAACGCACGGGGTGCATATTGACCCTAGTAATGACAAAGAAAATTATACAAGAGATGTAGGGTTAACCCTTCAAGTACGGACTTTTAGCCGAGAGCAAACGACCATGCCTTCATTTATGCACACAAACGATATGGACGTTCGTAATAAATTTTCTCTTGCGTTAGCTAAAAAACAACACTTCAAGGTACCTCGATGAATTTTTTCAGATTTCTTTTAGCACATCAACTCATTATTCGAATCGTTCGAAGATTGCGTCTTGGCAAATTCCAGGTCCTCTTTAAAAAACGACCCCGTACGTAAGGGGTTAAAAATGGTTCAGTAGCATTTAAAAAATAAATTCTCCACCTTTTTTCCTCACCAATAATTTCATCGATATTAAAGTCTCGTCAGCCAAATCTGGGTGCGGTTAATTCGCGTCCGGATAATCGAGGTTCCACTGTACATCGAAAGCAGGACGCTTAGTTCACGCGTCAAGGAATCTCAGCTATTTTCGCAGGTCTATGAAAAAGCCCGATAAAATTTATAGATCCTGAAGGCGTTTATACGACGCCCCTGTACGAACGCCTTTTTAGAGACAACGAGAGTAACGTTCGACACTCATCGCCGCACTCGAAACTCCGCGAACGTAGTCCATAAAATTTTATTTTTTTAAAGAAAAAAAAAAAACAAAAAAAATAAAAATAAAAAGAAACACCCAGTACTCGAAGTTTCGAAGAGGGGAGCGGTCTTTAGCTGCAGGAGACTCTCGACGGGCGGCCCGGGCTCATTTGAGGTCATAACGGATCTCGCTCGTTGGCTCGTCGAAGCATCGGAGCACGACTCGATAAGTGTCCACGTGTCATCGACGCCCGGCTTGCATATATTTTCTCACGCGGGAGCCTCGCCGAGGCACCGTTCGGATAACGACACGTGCACACGAGCTGGAACGCGAAAAATCGTAAAACATCGGAGGGCTTCGAAGATTTTCATTTTTTTTTCTGCGACTCGTGAGAAGATCGTCGGACCCGCGAGATCGATTCTACATGCAGCGAGAAAATCGCTTTTTTTTCTTCGTTCGTGCGACGATAAAGCACGAACGGGACGATATCGACCGAGGAGAATCGTAAGGGCGCAACTCGCATAGTTCCGTGCGTTAAAACTTTTCGCGTTACGCCCTTACGGTTCCGAGCTGTTGATCCAACATTTGCTCCTCGGATCATCGGCATTAAAATTCCTGAGTCGTATTCGCGAAGTGCCGCACCTGACGGCACGCACGGCGTGACGATGAACGGGAAAAAGGGTTAACGGAGAGGAGGGTGGGAGGGGGGGGGGGGAGAATCGAATGAGGCGCCGAGTTATAGAGAGATCGAAAGATAAACACGATGATGAGAGGAACGCGCTGAACTGTGCGAAGAGAAAGACCCCGAGAGGTATAGTGATTACACAGTTTCGTCATCTCGATTGCTGAATCATTATTACTCTTCGACTTTTTTTTTCTTTTTTTTTTCTTTATGCATCGCTGTAGATATAACGGGTGAAAACGAGGAGAGATCTCGGAGGTGCATATTACGTGGTTTCTCGCGGATGATTAACCTCGAGTTAATTCCGAGACTAAACAGCGCCAACTATCATATTAACGAACTCATCACTGGAACGGAAAAATGTGTTAATTCGGACGAATGGGCGACATAATAGTTCTTAAAAAATCGCGGTTTTCACAAAGCTTCCTCATGTAATCCAGAGCTGGGCATTTCCCCTGTATTTACACTAAGTACTTGAAGTACGTGTTGAAGTATCGAGTACTAATCAGAGCGTACTACACAGAACTTCAGGAATTTAGTTCTGGCAATACTCAAGTACTTCATGCGTTAATACATACTTCAAGTTCTTCATACTTTAATACGTAGTTCAAGTACTTCATACTTCGAGTACTTAGGGTATTTTTGCCCGGCCTTGATCTTTTCTACTTTTGTGAACAAAGCTCTTATGGAAAATAATTTTCCGTAATTATTTGGCTTTCTCATAGAAGAAGCTTTTTTGTAAAAGAAAATAATCGCATTTGAAAATACAAAAAGTTACTAATTTTGAGAATATTCACAACAAAGGTTCCCTATAAAAATTGTAGTTATTCGTCGTTTTGGGGCCATGTCTGGTGTATTTTTTTCCCACTGACCACTAATATGCCGCTTATTGTACTCTTAGGTGAATATTTGATACGGAAACTCGTGTCAGAAAGAACATATACATTTTTCAAAACTTTCAAAATCTCATAACATTTAAACGGTTGTGTCGATCCTCGCTAAATTAATTAGGGATCATCGGTCGATAATAGTCTGTTTGTTTACAACTTTTGCTCTTTAGTTCACAAATTTTTTTTAATCAATGATTAAATTTGCGTAATATTGTAATGACTGAATATATTTTGCTAAAAATATTACTAGACATTGAGGATTGACTCTTCTACCTGGCTTATAAATTCCAGCTTGATGGCTCAAGCCGTCCTCAAGTTGTAAGAACTTTAATTTTTCGGATCTAACACACACACATATCGAAACATTTTTTCTAAATATTATTTGCCGATGTTTCGGAACGTTTTGAACACGTTCCGAACACGCAAACAATGTAATACGAATAAATAAAATTATTACAATTTTTTTAAGGCGGAGGCCAATCGCAAAACGGCCTCGATACTCGATTTCGAAAGCCATTGGCACTTCCCGCGTCGGTGCCGGTAATCGATGCTTCACACACTCTCGGCGAACAATCTTCGGGTGAATTATTTTTTGGCTCGATTGTGTTGGTGCGTTTAACACCACCTGAGGAGTTTACAATGCGCGGGAATTCGTCGGTGTGTGCGAGAGTTCGTGTAAGCACATAAACCGTGGACAGATACCGATCCTGGCCAGTGCTCGGGTCCGTCGCTCTACCTGTGCCGTATACGTTTGCTAAATACCGAAGGCTTCTTTCGTGAATAATTCAACGCGCGCTGCCTTGAGAGGAAAACGCGTGTAGGCCGTCCGGTTTGTGTGCGCGCGTTTCGCTGCCCACCGCCTTCAGGCCGTCTCTCTTTAACTCACTCGACGTACATGTACGGTCGTGTGTTCATGATCGTCGTTTCTTTTTTCTTTTTTTTCTTTTTTTCTCCTGCCTTTTCTCGTCACTGTAAGAGTGTCGCAACCGCGGACACGAAGAATCTCCACGTAGAAAACTACGTGGGCATGTGCACGCAGCGTCACGCGTGTGTGTAAGCTCGAACTCGATTTGCTTTTCACAAAAGGCACCATTTTTTTCCGCGAAACTATTTTTTAGTTTTTATCGACGATTTATAAGATGCGCATGGACCGGGAAGATTTTGAAAGTCTGGACGTATCGGGGATTTTTTAATTCATCACTTAAGTCAATGAAGTTTTCCAAAATTGCGTAAATTAATTTTTGAAATAAAAATTTTTATTAAAAAAATGTATACATAAATTTTTGATATTTATATACAAATTTTTTAAATTTTGTCAAGTCAATTTTATGCTTTTTGAGAAGGGAGATTGGTCGGAGCGAACAAGATGCAGCGCAAATGTTTCGATACAAAAGAATGAAAAACTCGTTAAAAATGTTTTTTTTTTGTTTTTGTCATTTTTCATCATTTTAATAATTCATAATTTTGAAGATATTGCCAGAAAAACGTGGGAATTTCATATATTTTTTTTCCATCGCACTAGTCTGCGATTCTACCCGAGGCTTAGGAGCAGAAAAAGAAGTATATAAACGCTTATATGAGCGTAAATAAGCGGCAACAGGTGGACGGTCGATGAAATGCTTTTCATTTAAAGTGGATCAGCAAGATCGATCTGAGCGGCAACAGGTTGCCGGCTGCAGTTTCGATAGGTCACATACGTGGCCCTCCAGCCACGGCGTTTATTATTTAAACAAAAGTGGCTCGGGTGCGGAAAAACCCTCCAAGCCTGTCGCCTCGACCGGCAAGGTTTAAACCTAGGAAATGCGCTACTCACCCTGTGGGCATAAGCCAGATGCCAGGAAACGTTGAATTTACTTCCCGATAGAAAGGACGTCTTGATGTCACCTGCAAAAAAAAAAAAGAAATTAGATGAAAAGAATTAATATAAGAAAAATTAATAAAAAAACAAAAAGATGATTATCAGCTACGCACTCACAATGCAGCACAAAGCAAGCTGATAATATCGAGCTCGAGCGGCGATTGTATAATTTTCACGAGCGCGGAGGAAAGTGCGTGAGTATCGCGCACAGTTATGAGAGTTAATCTCATTTCCTCCTATCCGATAGAGTGATTCACTTTCTTTTCCCTTTTTCTCACAAACGGCCGGAGTGCGGCGCGAATTATTATGAACGCAGCCTTTCCGGCGAGGCGCGCAGCGATTATTAATGCGGAGATATTTCGGAAATTGGATAAAGTATTCCGAGTGGAATAGGGAGCATCGAGGCGAGCTAACTCAGCTTCCCGACGGAACGCTGATGCAGTTTGGATGTAGTTACACGCTTCCCCATATTCTCGTTTATAATTGCTCCCAGCTCGGGAAGCCCCGAGGACGAGATCTTCGGGTCTCTTGTAACTGATATCATTGAGATTTATCGCGCGGGCTCCAGACGCGCAGACAGTTGCATGGAATCTATTGTGCGGCTACTCTTTTCTCTTTTCTTCCATTATTATTATTTTTTTATATTTATTTTTCATATATATATATGTATACATATATATTTTTAGTATCATCGGATCGAATCGGGATCACCGTTAGCAAGTCACGTACACTATGATCTGCGATCTAGTTGTATCAATTTTTATTTTTTAATTTCATTTTTTTTCTACTCGATCTCATTGCAGCGAGTAAGATCGTTACTTTTCCCCGCAAGCGGCCCGACTCTTCCCCGATCATGCTCGATCTCGATCTCGATCTACGCGTGAAATCGTGTCACGGCCTCGGCGGGATGCAGCTCGCAATTCTCGACTCGCGGCTCACAGATCTCGCTCGGGCGTGAACACTCGCGCACACACTGAGGGAAGGATCTGATAGAAATTACCATAAATCTGGTAAAAACTTGCAGAACTTTCAGCAGTTTTACGGTAACCACAGCGTCGTCCTCGCGAATATTCGTATCAAATTTAACGCATTCTGCTATAAAATATGGTGATTTTCGCTATCGCAGATATTACCCGAATTTTCTTACTAAAAATATAGTAATCGGTGGCGTCGCGAACCGTTTGTTTTAGGTTTGTAGGTTACAACAGGTTGTAAGTTTGTAGGCTTATGTTGATAACATTTTTTAAAAATTATACATACGGTAAGTCCGGGTGATATGGCCATCGGTTTGTTACGTTAAAAGATATTACCTTCATTTTTTAGGTTAAAAAATATTACATTTTTTATCGTGACAAACGAATGGCACTGTCATTTGCACAGTTTTTGGTATATGTGAATAGGGGAGACCGGGGCGAGATGGCACGGCGGGGCTAAATGGGACAGTGCAGCCAAAACTCAATTTTCCAATAATTTTTGAAAAGTCATAGCCATTTCACCTCGACTTAACCTACATAAAAAATTTGTATCCACGAAGTTCTCAGTTTTACTCCAAGAAATTATTACTTTTATCCACGAAAATCTTAGCTGGATACGCAAAATTTTGCGAGCTCGGCTTCTGGCAAAAAAATACCATGTGGGTTGGGTAAAAATTGCCACGGCCCATGTGAAAATTTCACATATCGTTGCTATAGCGCTGGTGTTGCCTCATCGAAATTTACGTATGACTTGGTAGTTTTTCCAAAATCGTTCTCTCAGTGTATTCGTACGTCGAAAAAGGGCAAAGATCAATCGATCTTTATTTATTTAATTTTTTTTTCGTAAAATATTTGCGCGTTGCTCGGAAGAGTTACGAGCGTCGATCTCACGGTAAATATCTCTGGCGAAAATTAACGACGAGCGGAAAATGAGCTCTCTGGATCCCTAGACGTATCTTCCAGTAGCGCGCTTTGGCTCGCGTCGAGGGGCATAGAAAGCGCGCCGATCGTTAAGTACCTCGTGACTTAATGGGGCTCGCCGGGTCGTCGTATTTTCTGCCGCGCCGGCCTTAAGGTGTACGCAAGACGGATCGTCGAGTCTCCAAAAAAAGAGTCGCGCACGAAACTCGGCCGATACGTCTTGATTTATCGTGGAAAGCCCATCGGCTCGGGAGGGCATGCAGCTTTCACGGGAGGATCGGAGGAGCACGGCCCGGTTATTGTGTAGGAGGCCGCGGGTACATTGTAGGCACTAAATACACAAAATCCGGAAGTCGGAACGCGCGGCGAACGAGAGACGATCGGCGATCGTTCCGTTCGGTTGTTCTTTACACTTTCTGCACTCGGGGCTATTCTCGTGAACTGGGCCCGAGTTTAGCTGAGCCTCTTCGTGTTGTGCTCCAGTATGCTGTATATACAATACGTATACACCGAATATATTTACACCGTAAAAAAAAAAAAAAAAAAACATTGTAAATTTAATGTACAATTGTGACGAAAAATTAACATACTGTTTCATTGAAATTACAGGAAAGTGTAAAAATTCAAGTACTTTCATAAAAATAAAGTATTCCCAATGTTTTTAATACACTGAGCATTAATTTTTCATCACAATTGTACATTAAATATATACAGTAAATATACACTGTAAAAAAAATTGTATGAAATTTAATGCACCGGACTGGAAGTTTTTATGCAAAAACTGGTGTATTAAATTCCATGTACAATTGTGACGAGAAATTAATGTTAAGTGTCTTAAAAAGATAGGGAATACTTTATTTTTAATAATTTTCCTTAAGTGTACCACGAAAGTACTTTGATTTTTATAATTTAGTTTAATATCAATGAACATTTTTATTAATTTTTCATCACAGTTGTACATTAAATTTAAGGTACCAGTTTTCGCATAAAAACATCCAATTGGGTACATTAAATTAACAATTTTTTTTACAGTGTATACTGACTGTATAAATATATTCAGTATATACATATCGTATATAGAGCATACTGGAGCACAACACGCAGAGGCTCAGCTAAACTCGGGCCCAGTTCACGGGAATAGCCCCGAGTGCAGAAAGTGTTTAACATTAAATTTACCATTTTTTTTACCGTACATATATATATAGACATAGTGTATATATAAACACATATATAGCCCAAGCGAAGAAAATATAGGCGAGTGAGCCGGAAAGCCCACCTTCACGGTTTCCTCGCTCGTAATCGTTGCACTCTCGGTCTCGCTCCGACCGCCCCGAAACCGAATTCGTTATACCCCTTCTTCCACCATCAGAAACAGAAAAGAGCATTCAACTTTTTTCTTCCCTTTTTTTTCTTGTATTTCCAGAAACCTAAACTCTCCTGCGAAACTTTTCATTTCTTTTCCCCCTTCCCTTCGGCGGCGGTTTAACGACAGTCGGCTAATTGCGTGCGCCTTTCTCGGAACTTTGGCCGAGTCCCGTCGATCGTTTCGGGCGCGCGGGGATCCGCGGGGATCGTCACGGGCCAGAGGATCATTTCGATCGTCTCTCGTTCTCCGCTAGACACGATAGCAAAAAAAAAATAATGATAATAAAAAAAAAAAAAAACCGGTATTACTAAAGCGTGACGAAAATTTTTTGCTCGCACCTGCCCGCGTAACAATTCATCATCTGAAATCGGTGCGGGCTCGCAGGAAAGAATGAAGAATTCGCTGAGGGCAATTAATTAAGGGGCTCTTACGTACGCCGCGGCGCTAATGAAAGCGTCATAATAAATAGAGACGGAACGATATCGCCGGGCCGAACATAATAATTTATAATAAGTATTACGTAGCGACTGTGCGGAGGAGGAGGAGGACTCTTCTGCACGCAAGGAAGGATAACGAGTGCGAGAGTATCGCCGAGCGCTAGCTGGAACGCTGGGCGCGACTAGAATCCCCGAGAGCCTCATTAAAAAGCGGAGCGGCCTCTGGCAGCGAGCTTCTTCGCTCTTTTTTTCCTGTTTTTTTTTTTTTTTTTTTTTTTTTTTTTTTTTCTCCCCCCTCTCGTTTTCGTGTTCCATTCTCCACCCTCGGCGCGATCTCGTGTCTGAGCGCAGTACGAGGCCTAGCGAGCTCGTGCTGCTATTTCCCCACCAGCTCGCCGCTGATCGCTCGCGCTATTACCGCATCCCGTGTCTGCCCGCGGACGTAGCTCTTCGCCGGCCTATCCGAGATCCGCCGTTGCCCCCTGTGCGAAAGAACTCGACGTGAAACTTTTTTTTTTTTTTTTTTCTTCTTTTTTTTCGACCTCGGCGTGTACCTCCGTGGAGCGTGCGGAGCCGCGAGAGAATTCCACGCAGGCACATCCTGACCTAAGACAACCATGCGAACTCGGACCAATTTTACGCCAGCCTTGATTTGCACCTTCGAAAGATAATTCGAGCTACACTCGCTACCGGTGGTCGAAAGCATTCTCTACTCCGCACGTACGATCGTGTCGGAGTCATCTCGATGCGAAAACGCTCACTCGCCCGCGAAAGCGGCTCGAATAGAAAGGACTCTTATGCTAATGTTATTGTATTTTTTTTTTTTTTTTGCGGCAAATAATGTTTTTATCAATATGGGCTAAATCTGTGGTCTAAATTTTATGATTATATTTTCTGATAGTTTTGTACTCGGGTTTCACGGAGTTATCACTTGCACTAATCGGAGTCTCTGTTGGATGGAACTTTATTTACATACCCGGTAAAAAAGATTTGTTTTTTGTAACGAACTTATTTTTGTTCAGAAATGTCCAGAAGTCTTTTGTTGTTAGTTTTACAAACATTTTTTTTGTAAAGTTTCCAATATTTTTGTATAATGTGTAATATTTTTTGTAAAATTACCAATGTTTTGGTTAAATGCCGAAAAATACAGTAAAATGGCCAATATTTTCGTACAATCGCCAATATTTTGGTAAAATATTTGGGAAAATTCCCAATATTTGAGAAAATTCCCAACATTTGGGAAAATTCCCAATACTTTGCTAAAATTCCCAATATTATTATAAAGTGCCCAATATGTTTGTAAAATGCCCCTTTTTTATATATTTTTATAAAATGCGCAATATTTTTAAAAAATGCCCAACATTTTCTACGTAAGATTACCAAAAGAAGAATTACGGACGCATGTGAAAAAAGAACGTCGGTACAACTTTTACTGTGATCGCGATATCCGAGCATCTGTGAACGCTCGCTGTTCACCCAGGCGTACGAATTTATCTCGGATACAACAGCGTCGCTGCCGTGCGAGATTCCACAGTCAGGTGCGGCTGACCCCTCTCAAGGAAATATCAAACTGTCTGCCAGAGACTGCTCCCGCCTCGAATGGCCCCCTCCCTCTAATTCGCTCGGTGATTCTGTCTCTACCCGCTGTCCGCGTGCTCGCATGCAACCACCGGGAGCGTATCTCCGTCTGCCTATCGAAACGACTTCATGCACCTCGACATATACCTATGTGGTGCGCATATAGTGCACGCAGCGCATATATCGACAGCCGAGAAGCGTAAGGGCGCAAGTCACATCGTTCTCCGTGTCAAATGACGTGAGTTACGCCCGTCTGTTTCTCAGCCGACGATATGCATTTATGTGCCTTATGCATGGTCCATGTCCGTGTATGCGTTTATGTTCTCCAGGACCCCGGAGTGGTGCACGCTACATTCGCGAGGCACATGCAGAAACCCGGGGGGGGAAGGGGGGGCGACTGCGACGGAGACTCCTGGGACTCAGGTGCATTCACCTGACGAACGCGATACCGCGGTAGATTCGTTCCGGAGCTTCGAGCTTCGGCGGCGTTCGCCATTCCATGTCGACGCATTGAATAATAATTGTTATCGGGGCTCGAATTCACTTCCGCGTATCCTTCACGCGTGCCTGTCGATCGATCATACGTATTTGTACACCGGTGGCGAGGGCTCATTTTTATTCCATGCACTTTTTTTTTATATGGCATAGTAGAATTTTTTTGCCGGCTTGGAGGACAAGCGAGCGGAGCAAATAATCGAATTCAACGAACATTTGTTGTCCACAAATATTAGAAAAAAAAATTCGTCACTGAATCGTGTTTTTAACTAACAAAATAGTAAAACGAACAAGCATAAAAAATTATAAAATCAATAACAACCAAAAATTGTTAAATTAATGTGAAGAATGTTATTTAATCAACAACAAAAATTGAGACTCATGTTGACAGGAAATGTTTGCTAAAAGTCCAAACCTTTTTTTCACCGGGTCTGTTTTTACCGTTTTTATTTAATTGCTTCGGAGATGTTCGATAAAAAAAAATGACAAATGAGATATCGATGTCGAGCATTAAATTGGGACGGGTTTTGGGCTGCGGGAGGTCAAGATGCCCCACTAAGAGAGCCGCGGATTCAAGAGTCTCTCTGGGGGTTCGCGCGATTTATCTCGCCGCACTTCGTACAGTTCGTACGAACTGGGAACGGTGAAAGTCTCGTTGACTCCGTCGTGAATCGGACGCCGGCTTGCTGCTACATATCCCCCGCTATACTTGTATACTTGTATATAGCTATTACCGCGAGAGCACCGGCCGCGCCGACGGCGAGGCGAGAGACGGAGACACCGTGTTTTAATGTCGTTTTCCCATAGTGTAAAGCGAGCGCTCCTCCGCCTAGGAGACTCCGGCGAGCGTTCGTTCGTCTCTTACACGACCGAGCGGCGAGAGCCCGAGACCGACGCTCTCTCGAAAACGACTCCCGAGCCCGCCAGCCTCCGTAGTGCATCTCGGACGCGCGAGAGATGCAAGTCGCCCCGGGAAGAAATCAATCGATTTCCGTTCTCAGGCAAATGAAGGAAATTTTTTTGTAAATTACCCAAAAATGTTCCCTTTTTTCACTCCATATCGTCGCTTATATTGTCGCCCCGAGAAGAAATCAATCGATTTCCGTTCTCAGGCAAATGAAGGAAATTTTTTGGTAAATTACCCAAAAATGCTCCCTTTTTTCACTCCATATCGTCGCTTATATTGTCGCCCCGAGAAGAAACCAATCGATTTCCGCTCTCAGGCAAATGAAGGCAATTTTTTTTGTAAATTACCCAAAAATGCTACCTTTTTTCACTCCATATCGTCGCTTATATTGTCGCCCCGAGAAGAAACCAATCGATTTCCGCTCTCAGGCAAATGAAGGAAATTTTTTGGTAAATTACCCAAAAATGTTCCCTTTTTTCGCTCCATATCGTTGCCCATATTGTCGCCCCGAGAAGAAACCAATCGATTTCCGTTCTCAGGCGAATGAAGGAAATTTTTTGGTGAATTACCCAAAAATGTTC